>JAKUCV010006334.1:3186-44370 GCA_028386065.3 Turnera subulata
CCCCCCCCCCCCCCCCCCTCTGATGAGGTGTTGTCGTTAGGCAGGGCACTAGGACCTCACATCAGAAAGTTTGGAATTGGCCAATCTTCTGCCAACAAGGTCTTTCAATTCAATCTCTCCGGGAAATCTGCCCTCCTTCAGTTTAGAAAAAACCTGCAATGTACAAAAAAACAAAGAAGGATGTAATAAAGCGAGGGAGAGAGAACATATTTTGCTCATAGTAATAAGGACTGAAACCAATACTATTACAACTGACCAGAAGAAATATTGGAAAGAAAAAAAAGGTACTGTTAGACACACTCGAGAGTTTTCTGGAACAACGAAGGAACCCAAGTCTGGTGAGGTGTGGGGAAGAAGGTACTGCTATGTCAATTGAGCAAAGGGCTCAAGGCCTTACGCCTACTCTAAACCTAAACAATGGCAGCATTTTAAAAAGGTAAAGAAAAGAAAGGAAGAAAAGAAGACAAGATAAAACCAAATAAAACAGCATTAATTGCCAAAACGTTTAGATCATCAAAACGAAAAGAACACAACAGTTCCCACAAAACAATTTGTTGGTCAGAGAAACTAGTAGCCACCACTCAGTAATCCAATTAGGCCAACGTGCATAGGTAATAGAATTCCACCATCTGGTCATAATATTACTGGTTGACAAGCATAATTTTCAACAATCAGGGGAAAAGCAACAAGGAACTAACCAAATCATGATTGCAGTAGACCTCAAAGGCCCCGGAGCTCTGGAGGGAGGACTGCAAGGCATTTCCAAGAAGCCAAGTGGAGGCAATGGTCCCAAACTTGTTAGCACGCAAAGAAAGAAGCCAAGGGGGAGGCGGGGTCATGAATCCCAGCATCGGCAAAATCTGCTCCCCACCCAACACAATCCCCAAAACCCCAATCTGGGCCACCGGCACCAACTTGGCGACCACTCGCTTAGGAAGAGACGGCGGGTAGTTGGCGAGCACAACCTCAATCCCTGGGAACTGGGATTCCAGCATCTTCTTCATTTGCACCGCAGTCCCTCTAAAACAGCAGGAACCCACAACATGTCATGTTCAATCCAAAAGGAAAACAAACAAACACGAGGAGGAAGGAAGGAAGGAAACGGGGTTTACCGGTAAGAGCAAGAGGAGCAGAAGTCAATTTTGACGGTGCTGCCAAGACCGGTGCCACCAAGGACTGGTGTCTGCAATAGTGTATATGTAGACAAGGAAGAAGAGTCATATTAGATTAGAATAGAATTAGATTAGATTAGAGTCGAGGAATGATTTTAGGAATGAAAGTTAGGGTTTGCTGTGGGCTTGCGTTTACCTGAGAATGAGAAAGGATGTCGAGGTTTTCAGGGGTTACCGAGTGTGATGGCGGTTGTTTGTGGTGGTGGTGGTGGTGGTGGTGGTGATGGTGGGGAGAGGGTTTAGGAGGAGAGGGTGGAGTGAAGAGGTTGATGAGGTCGGTGCATAGGAGGAAAAGTGGCAAACCTAGCAGTAGAAGCTGTACTCGATCCATTTCCAGAGAATTTTACAGTTCACACTACAGTGGAAGTCGATGGATTGAAGCAGAGAGAGACTGAGAGGTTTCGTTGGGTCTTCTCATCTTTCTTTTCAACTCCTTTATAATTTACTAGTTGCTTAGTACTAGCAGCAGGAGAAGCTGTACGACGCCCCGTCGCATTGTCGCCCCGAAATCCCCATTGCTTGTCGTTTGTCTTGAAAACTTCTTTATTAGAGTAATTCTATGGTACCTATGCCAACATTTTTTTTTTTTGTCGAAAAGCATAGCAGTTTTATATAACCATGAAAATACAGAGTCCGAAAAATACTTCAAATAGACATATTACAATACCAACCGATGTTTGTTAAGAGAGGATTTATAATAACCAGGGACAGTTGTGGTTGCAGCTCCTCACAGAAGCCATTCCACAAGCATGTCCCTGCCAAATCCTTTCCAACCATAACAACAAAACACATTTGAAGGGTGTTGGAGACGATGGAAGAAACTAATGCTGAAAAGCTTAGGGTAGCTATTCTGCATCCGTTGTCCTCGTCTCATCACACACTAAAATAAATAGATAGTAAACAATCAACAGAAGCAGAAAATAAAAACATAGTCACCGGTGCCCGGACTCCGCCATAGTCCGTTTCAGGGTCGCCAAACACAGTCGCGAAACAGGAGTAACGATCACCATTGTAACCAAGCCAGAGTGCATAATTGCATATGAGTGGGGGAAAGTCTACATAGTAGATGACCACTCTAGTACAAGCACTTGAAGAACCTCCCCAGGAGAGTTCAGGAAGAAAACATCGTTGCTCCATCACCAGTTTGATAGACCCATCCCCGGATTGAAGGTGTCCGAGAAAATGACCGCCATATCCCTTCTGCTTGATCACCTGAGATCATAGAATAAAAAAACAAGGATAGAGACCCTTGTCCAACACACATAGCAGAAATTCAGGATACAAAATATTCGAAACAATATAAAATGCGCCATACCAAAACGCATTGAGGATAGATTGCTTCACGCTTCAATAGCGACAAAAAAGCCTTGATACTCCTCCTTCCCCCGGAAGACGTACTAGGCTATTAAACCAAACAGCATTAGTCACCAGCTGGGAAGGGCTCCACCGCCCCCACCTCCAGCCCATTTCCTGCTTCTTGACCCATGGCATCCTTGCTCCTCTCCACAGTTGCCTCGAAAGCTTGAATCAATTCCACAGGAGTAGGTTGATACACGACTTTGGCCCTCCTAGCCATTTTCTTCCAGCTGGGTTTGGAAGCCGAAGCATGAATGAGGGCGGTGTCATGTAGGTCAGTAACTAGCTCCGCCACTGTGTTCATGAGACCAGTATGACCCCGCCGCGCAGATTCACTAATCGGAGATAGAAGTCCATCCTCCTCTGGGAGCTTCCGCTTCCTGGATACTGGATCTTCCCCCTGCTTCTCCGAAGAGGATGAGGTTGATGGTGCTCGCCCATTATATTCCGCATTAGGAGGGTTTACTTCCTCCATATTCGGTTCAGCCCATTCCAGTGGGACTTGCTTCTTCGCCGGATAGTATTTACCCAGCGTTTCCTTTGCCCTCATCCATGGTCCAAAGCTTTTTTCCGCCGGTTTCTCCACCCCTTCATCTGGCCGAGGAGGTTTAGTGCACCTGCTCGTTGGGTGTGTAATACGTCCGCATCGGACACAAAGCTCCCCAAGTCGCTCATACTTGAATTTAATCCATATTTCCTTGCCAGATTGGTCCAAACATGCTATACCAGGTAATAGCGGCATGTTTGTTTCGATCTCAACTCTGGCACGAATGAAGCCCTGCCAGCCTAACATGGCTTCCAGGGTGGGCTCATAAAAGTGAAAAACTGGAAAAACAACCCCAATTTTAACCACCCTATCATGGGTTAACAAATTTGGGGGAATATCATGGATGACTTGGGTTTAATCCTGAAAAACTTTTGAATGAACCGACTCATAGTACAGGCCTTTGGTAGGGAAGTCCGTTTTCATGTATAAGCTATGGTCGGTCCCCCTTGGGAAGTCGTGGAAGAAGAACAGGAGAAGGTTAAGTTTAGGCTACTCCTTTTACAACAAGTAGAACCCCTATTACGCCTTCAGAGGAAATTACATGCAGACACTCTGCATTTGGCTCCGGATCTGGCTGATATGAGGCCTACGATCCCCCAGCACCTTTCTGATGATGTAGGTGCGAGCAACAATGGCACCTAGCCTTTCCTCCGGGGAAATAGAGTCCTGTTGTGCCGTCTCACCACCTAGATCGATGACACGACGAGAAGGGGGTTCAGCCATGAGTTCACTCCCTTTCCAATAATTACCAGGTTCGACTCCTGGTGCTTCGTTTGAAAAACCACTAGCACTAAGTCGGAAAACGACTGCTAAACAAAGAAGGCAGGTAAGTTTCAAGATCTAGTAGAGTATGTTGAAAGCGGCAGAAAAAAAACCTAGATCGGAGTTAGAGAGGATTTCACGCGTTGCACGCGCCCATTCCATTGAATAGCTTCAATTTCGCCCATACTTTATGAATGATATATGTACCTATGCCAACATATGGGGTACTAGTATCCACGCTGACATAAGAACATTATTCTTACCATCAAATCACAACTAACATAAAAAAATATTTATTTTAATAAGATGTTTAAATATTTTCGCCATATTAGAGTCAAATTTGTTATCATTCCGGTTCTGTCAATTTTCAATTATTTATCCCAAGTAGAAATTGGTGTTAAAAGAGATACACTCCATTATTATTATTATTATTATTATTATAGCGATTGTTTTTAAAGCTAATCTTATAGACCTTTTGATTTTTTTGCTTAAACTCAATATGGTATCACTAACACCGAGTTGTTTTAGTGAGCAACTTAACAAGTAAAATAAGGTGATTAGATAAAATATGTGTCTCGTAAAATATGTGTATGTGTGCAATCAGAATCAGCATCCTAACATCAACAACAACAACATAACATCAACAACAACAACATAATCGAAACGGTAAATGCTTTATGAAGAGTGTGCAAGTGTACAAACAAACTATTCAACAAAACAAAATTAAAGTACCAAAACAAAAAAAAAAATAGAGAGGGAGAGGGGGTTGAGCCTCCACCACTACGTACAGATGACCTACGTACCCCAACAATCGGGTTTAAAGCCCACGTAGTTCTAGAGAATTGAGAGAGAGAAGAGAAGAGGAGATCATGGCATTATAATAACATACAAATCACATTATCAAGACAACATAGGCAACAAAATTAAAAAGGTCTAGTGCACCTACCTCTTGAAGAACCTTTTTCTTAGCTTATCTTGATTTTAACTTGTAAACTACGTCTGCAACCCTTCTGCTCCTTAGATTCACCTTAAATATACTGCTAAGCTTGTTGGTAATGGCTTCTGGACATTAACACCACGTCGAATTCTACTAGAGCAACAGAAATAAAAACTAAGAGGAAGACAAAGTAGAGTTTCTCTAAGCCTTAAGCTTATAGGGGGATGTCTAAAGAGAATTCTTAGCCTCTTGGAGTAAAATTGAGGGTCTTATTTATAATGGAGGGGGTGCAGAGGTTGTGGACCTCATCAAAGGTCTATATTGACATAGTCCTTAAACCATATATACCCTATCCCACGACTAAATTTTATTCACCTTAGGATATAGGTTGGGGTTTTGCACATCTTATCCACTACTAAGTTTCACAAACATTAGGATATGAAAATCGTTAGAATATCATTCTCCCGACAGCCTAGTTGAAGAAAAACCTTAGGATACGGAGATGGTTGGAACATCATTATCCCAATAGCTTAGTTGAAGATGAACATTAGGATACAGACATGGTTGGAACACCATCATCTCGACGACCTAGTTGAAGAAGAACCTTAGGATATGGAAATGGTCGAAACGCCTTATTCCCAACAGCTTAGTTGAAGATGGACCTTAGGATACAAAAGTGGTTGTATATCATTTCTTCCAACAACATAATTGAATAGAACTCGAGAATACGGAAATGGTTGTGTTCTATTCTCCTGATAGCCTGCACACCTAAAACATGACCTTTAAAAATACTGAAACGGTTGTGTGTTGTTCTCCTGACAACTGATTGACACTTCCTTCCACCCCCACCTTTCATGTCCTCGTAGAAGCATCCTTCAGGAGCTTGAAATTTGAGTGTTTTGTTCTTGCATTGGTTCATCCTCACTTCATAAGAACTTACTAAGAGGGACATCTGTAAACACTCAAATTTGACCCATTTAATTTATTTTAGACTTTATAATATATTTTAACTCAAAGTTAATTTATTCTTTATTTTGGACTTAAATCTGTATTGTAAACCCAATTAATAGAATTTAGGAGTCAACAAGCTTGTAGCCCAGATAAATCATGAGTTGGCAGCCTATATTTGCTTAGTTTTTTGTGGATTTAGTCTATAAAAATCTGAAAATGTGTTAATAAATGAGAAAATGCAGAAAATTGTAAATATGGGGTAAATTTTAGCTTAATTGGGAAGATTACTGATTAGTATTATTGTGGATTTTGTAAGTTTCCAGGCATGCAAAATTGATAATCGAATGCAATAAAATGCGCAGCTGAAAACCAGAAACCATGGAGGATCCAAGTGAAGCAACTAAGCCGAACAACAGAAATTTCGTACCTTGTATGGTTGAGGTCTTTCACCCAACTGTTGTGCCAAATCAGCTAGAGCCGGACAGCAATCCCGCCCCTCTATGGTATCCACACGAACCGTGATAACTAGTTGGAATCGTCACACGATTACCAACCCGAGCACCCCCGAACTGATGTGCTAGCAGCAGGTTTCGGAAGCTAGAGTTTGTGGTATTTTCTTCTTTCTCAAAGAAGGTGTGTATGGTCTCAAACTCACAAGAACTCTCAAGACACTCTCAAGGCTCAATCCTCTGAAAATTTTCAGACTCAAAGTGATAAATTCCAAAGCATAATCAGATTATCTTAGTCTAATCCCACTTACAAAAGCAAGGGACAAAGTGGCCAACACCTTTGGCCAACATGATTAGCTTTTAACTAATTATGTCTCCACTAACTCTTGGTGGGATTACACATCACATGGCACTAATTATGGTTCAATAAATCAGACATTTAGTGAACCAAACCTGCCTAAAACGACCCTGGTCCAACCACACCTAGTCGAACCATGGTCCAACCACGGTCCAACCACCTGCTCGAATCAACGATTCTTTATGTGTGACCCTGTAGGCACTTGTGACGTTTGGCAATAATCGTAAAATCTCATTTTACAATTAAAAGCAAAGAGCGGCGTCTAGCAACACATCATTGCTACCCAAACGACAAGATCAGTACTGATTCATATGCCACGCAATCATGTCATCGTCCCTTCGTCCCATTATCAAGATTAAACACGAGATATGGAAAACGTCATTCTCGTATATGTTTAATCTTAGTTTCTTGATCCCTGAGTTAACTGTGTAAAACGGATACTCATGATATCACCATATCACATAATCCGAGCGTGGCCACTCATTTAACAGTTCAACTCTATCAAGAGGCCATCTGATAATATACCCGTTATATGGGTTGGACGAATCCCATCTTGATCAATCAAAACCCACTACACATTATATCATATACCCAATGATTACCCTTAAGTCCACTCAGTTACGAATGACCAGGAATAATATCAAAGTATACGACTCATATGTTGGGAACCTTGATGATCTCAGGTCTAAGGACAATACATATAAGAACCACTAATGATAATCATATAACGTTCCATGTAGGGTTCTTATGTGGGTCGGTCCAGTCCACAAGTTCTCTAACTTGTACCCGTATGTAGAATTCATATCTCATATAATTCTCAACATACGCTAATCTTAATTTATTATTACAACCCATCCATAATAATAATCGACTAGGGGCATTTAAGAATATATAATATTCTAAGGTTATAAATATGTGCAAGCGTTTATCTCATAAACATATTTATTGGAATAACCTTAATATATATACATGACTACAATCATCCATTGATTGGCTTTTGGGCATATTACTAACAGATTTTTAGTTCATTAACTTAGAATTCACTCGTTTAGACTAATTAGGCTAGAATTAAGGAATTTGGTGTGAAAAATGATAAAAGCACATTCTGGAACAGAGGCCGGGCGGTCTTCCCCAAAAGATTGCCTAGTCGGCCGGTCATCCTAGACAAGCCCTGTAACGCCCGGTTTTTCTCATTTTTGGATTTAAAAAAAAAATTCGGATTTCAGTAATGGATAAAAAATTAATTTATTTTCCATGGGATTTATTAATTATAAGCGGTAATATGTCGCTTTTGAACTTAGTCGAACCTAAAACGCGTTTCTGGATGAAACACGAAGTTAATCGTAGTTTTAGTCTAAACTACGTCGTTTTGGGGTAGGAAAAAAAAAAGTTGGGGAAGGGTCAACCTGGGCGGGTTGACCAAGCCGAGCCAAACGACATGTCGTTCGGCTGGCTAGGTCAAGCCCAGACGCCCCTTCTTCCTTCTTCTTCCTTTCTTCTTTTCTTCTTTACTTTTCTTTTTTTTTACCGTTTCCTCCCCACTCAACCGCCGCCGCCTTTAACGGCTCTTGTCCCTTACAATTGTTTCCCACGATCTGCTCCTCAATTATACTACCAACGGCTCCATTCTTTTGTTATTTTTATTCTTTTCTTTTTCCAATTTCACCGGCTCCATCTTGCCTTCTTTCCTTCCTCTCACAAAACCCGTCCCGGGCAGGTCCGACGTGGGTAGTGTCTCCCGTGTTGTTGTTGTGTTGTTTCTAGCAGTTGGGCAAATTCCGGCAAGGTGGCCAGAATCCGACGAGCACGCACTGTTCCGGCGAGGCTCAGGAATTTTCCGGCGAAGGCTCGGATTCTGCCCAACGGATAAATTTTCTCGTTCTACGACTGTTAGACGGTAATTAACTATGTTTTGTCTCGGTTATGTCTTGTACATAAATTTTGAATTATTTATCAAAATACATGTTTATATATAGTTGTATACCAAGTGAATTGCGGTTTACCGAGAGCGGAGAGTTAGAGTGTGTGGCCGGGAGGACTTACCGACACAGATAGAACTTAGGCCGATAACTCTTGGGTTCAGAAACAACCTTAGAACGGTTTTTAGAAAAAAACCGAGCCCAAGCCCAAATAACCTCATTTTTAAGTTTAGAATGTTTCATGGATTTAAGATATGGACTTAAGGCCTAAACGCAGATAATTAATTTACAGACATTAAGAACGGGCTCGAAGCCCAATTTTCATAATCGGTTAATATGAACGTAGTGAAGTGGGCCCTCGGCCCGAGATTCTTATTTAAGGAGTTAGTGGGTTTTAGGCGGCCCTTAGCAAGTGCCTAAACCCTCGCCGAACCTTAGATCCCTAATCGTTGGAGTTATGGATGAGAAAAATATCCTTTTGGGCTTAGACCCGGAAATCTTATAATCGGTTAGTTAGGGACGGGAGTTACTAGATTGGGGCGTACCTTTAGCATACATGCACGTTTTTACTTCTAAAATTGGTTTAGTGACTATATTATCTACCGGTACTCAGGCACGGGAGATATCTCGGGAGCTGTAGACTTAGATCGGGGAGAAGTCATACTCGGCATTTTTGAGGTGACATTACAAGTCTTTATATATATGTTTTGTGAATGCATGTTGGAGTGGTTTGTTTGTTTAATTGCCTTGTTTGCTACATGCGGTGATTGGAATTGTATACCTGATTGTTTTCACATGCCTAATTTCGATATGAGAAATTGTGATAGAATATAACATGTATTATGTTTTGGTGATAGTGTGTAGTTATGGGCCGAAGGCCCGGATGAAACAAAAACACTTAGAATTCACACATCCCTGGAAAGCATAATGTATTTCAACAGAAATGTAAAAGTATAATTAAGAATAAAATATTAATTCTACTGTGGAGTCGGCTGGTAGCCCCGAGGGAGGGTTGGGTAACCTCGGGTCACTTTATGCTGTTTAGCATGGTATCCCAGGGGATGTAGGTGCACCCCTGGAAGATTTGCACCAGTTAGGTGTGTCTGAGTGCACCCTCAGGTAGCTAACGGCCACTCGAGATTTATCGGTGGTTTTAGACCTCAGAATCTACCCCTTCTGAGGTTCTACAATTGGGTTTCACACCCGGATCTGATCAGATGCGCTACCGAGACTTGACTCACAGCAGAGGGCCCATAATGATAATAACTATAACAATAAAATAATGCATTGAATCTAAATAATAAGGACAATAACACAATATGATGTTTATGTGTTGGTGTGTGATTCTGATTTTGTTTGTATGTTGAACTTGTGCTCGTGAACTTCTCACCCTACGAGCATGACTTCACTTTCATGTATACTTAGACTTTTAATGTTCACTGAGTAGGAGACTCACATAATCGCCACCGTTGTTTTTTCAGACTTTAGTTAGCGAGCTGTCTCACCTTTACCTTCGACTCAGAGTACAGACGCAGATACTTCAGCAGGTAGTTGTGCATCATCTCTCGGTTGGATCCATAGGGCCCATATGCATGTTATTTTCTACCTTGAGTTTTATTATTATTTTCATCTTCCGCTGCATGAAAATTAATTTGGGATGTCATAAATGTTTTTACCTCTTAATCGGTGTTTTACCAGAGTTTAATTTTGTGATGTTATTTCGGCGTGATGTCGTGGTGGCTTACGACTTGTTAAGCCGGGTTATTTCTTTCATTTTATGGCATCTCGGTATTAATAAATTTCTATGGATAATGTTTGTGTGCTGAAGAACCGATATTCGTATCCCGGGTTTCAAGGGTATTTGGGTAAATCTCTTTCGTTTATTTTAATCATGTTTATTTTATTATATTGGGATATGGGCCTCCGCAGTTGGTAGTGGAGCGGGCTTCAGATCCTTGGCTTTAAAAGAAATTTGACTTTAAATTACAAGTGATTTTGGTGTTAAATCCGGTTTCCTATTTTGAAACTTAAAAGTGTTTTGACTTGTTTGCATTCATATAGACGTTATTATGGATCCACCGCAAGACATGTACAATGCTGAAGGACAGGAAAAATTGATGCCATAATTAAGCAGAAACATAAATATTATTAATAATACTAATATTATCATTGCAAACATAAACATTACATTAATACTTTATAAAAATAGAAATACATTCATCTCCTCGGAACGGCGTTGACCCTGAAGCTGTTGGGGTCGCTATTGATGTTGACCGTTATCCTGTCGCTCCACGAGAACCACATGCCGCCCGCATTGTTCTGGCCAGGGAGCTCGAACCGGTTTGCTGCAGGGAACCGAAGTGGGATGAGACCATGATCGTCTTCAGGATGCCATTGGGTCTCCGTGAGAAGAACCATGTTTGGCTTGTATTGGTTCTTCAGGTCCCTCAGGGTACACGAAAACTCCTGAGAATGCCTTGCAACTCCTCTGCAGTTCCACACCAGCAGTCGGGCCTTTGGCCAAGTTGGAGGTAAGCGCGTCATTCTGGGCATGCTTTGGGCAGTCATCGAGAGCTGGTAGTAGGCGCCTTGCTCCAGGGACTGGCAGGTGGACTCTAGGTTGAACTCCTGAAGTCTTTCAGAGATGAAAAACATGACGGAGTTGGCCGACCCGAAGAAAGAGGCCCTCAGGGTGCCATGGTCTTCTAGGAAGAACGTCTCTTCCATGGGTGTGACGAAGAATCGGGACGAGTAGAGTTCGTCGACAAAGACCAGACGAGGCATTCTGTCGAGCTCGTTGGGTAGTTCTTCTGGACGTTCATTGATCATGCTGTAGGCCAGTCGGTTTCTTCTGCCTAGGTTGGCACCTTCGACGAAGAAAACGGATGATGGGGCAGGCATTGTGTTTTGGACGTGTGGGTCTTTTGTCTTTCCTGAGTTTTGAGGTTTCTTTGTCTGGGCGTTTGGTTGCTTTAAAATGCCTTTGATGTTTTGCTTCTCACCACACTGTCTTTTATAATCTTAAGGGGAGCGTGTTTACTGCTTTCGATTTTCAAGATTTTGCTTTTTGAAAATTTTACCGTTGCTTCATTTATTGCTTCGACACCTTATGTGTTTGTTTTTGGGCAATAAATGCCAGGGTTTATCAGTCCTTTTCTACCTTACGGTTTTCAATTTCCTGGGCTACTTTATTTTGGTCTCCTTAAGACTTGTTCCTACATCTTTTATCACATGCATTCGTGATCGTTGTGGCTAGACAGATGTGACCACACCTCGGGTAGAGCGCATGTGCGACAAGCTTACAGCTGTTCGGACATCGTGGAGAGATACGAGATTTGACAGACATTTTTTTTGGCTCAAACGGACTTTAGGGACAAGTGGGTAACGTTTCTTTCGAGGAAACAGGACGTTCCCGTGATCATCGCCTTGCGAGTTAACGGACGTCTTTTCCACGAGGGAAACCAACGTCACCGTTAGCTGTGTACGTTACGTTTCTCGGGATCGCGGATGTTCACAATCGATTTAGGGCGCCGAACATGGAAATATGTTTGTTTTCACCTCTTAATGTTTTGACTTTACTAAACGAGGTTTGCTTCATTGATAATTTCTTTATGTTTGATTTCATATCTTTATTGCTGGTTTTAATCTATTTAAAATGAGATTTCGTAACATAAGAGTTTCGATTTATGAAGAAAGCTTATTTTATTGATTTCATAACATTTTATAACAAAGGAGAAGCACTCTACGGAGTTACATGATTCTTCAGATCTTTTACAAGTTCTTGTATGTTTGCGATCTGAGAAGAGAGTCCCATACAAGCCAGTTCAATCTGCATCACCGCTGAGCTGACCTTCTTCAATGAAGAGTCCAGCTGCTTCATTGTCTGCAGTGGTGTGCTGCCCTCAGCTGTTGCCTTGCCTTTCTTATCCTCCGCATCCTTGTTACCAGAAGGTCTTTCCTTGCCTACACGCTTCTTTCGCCATCTTGGGGGAATCACCATATGCTCCTTCAGGCCGATGATGTTGGTCTTGAACCGCTTCTTAGGAGGTTCCTCATCGGAGCTTGTCGGGAAAGCAGTGCCGCCGATGTAGCTGTTATCCTTTGAGTCAGAGGTAGTACGGGATCTTAGTGGTGAGTCCATAGTCCAGGATGAGTTCTCAGTTATGAGGTTAGGTTTATATAGGCGGAGGAAACATCGCCTAAGGGTATAAGCGATATCTCGCCTTGAGTTTGGACACCTGGTGGAGTACACCAGAAGATCATCGTGGGAGGACCTACGGACTTGATGATTGAATTTCGAGGACGAAATTCTTTTAAGGTGGCTAGAACTGTAACGCCCTGTTTTTCCTCATTTTTGGATTTAAAAAAAAAATTCGGATTTCGGTAATGGAAATAAAATTAATTTATTTTCCATGGGATTTATTAATTATAAGCGGTAATATGTCGCTTTTGAACTTAGTCGAACCTAAAACGCGTTTCTGGATGAAACACGAAGTTAATCGTAGTTTTAGTCTAGACTACGTCGTTTTGGGGTAGGAAAAAAAAAAGTTGGGGAAGGGTCAACCTGGGCGGGTTGACCAAACCAAGCCAAACGACATGTCGTTCGGCCGGCTAGGTCAAGCCCAGGTGCCCCTTCTTCCTTCTTCTTCCTTTCTTCTTTTCTTCTTTACTTTTCTTTTTTTTTTTTACCGTTTCCTCCCCACTCAACCGCCGCCGCCTTTAGCGGCTCTTGTCCCCCACAATTGTTTCCCACGATTTGCTCCTCAATTATGCTACCAACGGCTCCATTCTTTTGTTATTTTTATTCTTTTTTTTTCCAATTTCACTGGTAAGAGGCTGTCCTCCTTTTCCCTCCGTTTCCATTCTTCTGCTTTTAAATTGTCATTATTATGGTTTAATCGAACGAGATGTTGGGGGTTTTGTGTTGGAGGCTTTCGGTGGGCGTGCGGGTTGTGTTTATGCTAGACGGTGGCGGGGTGGGTGGTTGTTGCAGGTTGTCGTGGTGGCGTGGTCGTTGCTGGTTGTCTCCGGGCAGTGGGACGCCGGCGTTGGTGGTTGCAGTAGAGGTGTTGTGTTCGGGCTGGGGCTCGTCGCTTCTGTCACACGGTCCCGGGCAGGTCCGGCGTGAGCAGTGTCTCCCGTGTTGTTGCTGTGTTGTTTCTAGCAGTTGGGCGAATTCCGGCAAGGTGACCGGAATCCGGCGAGCACGCACTGTTCCAGCGAGGCTCGGGAATTTTCCGGCGAAGGCTCGGATTCTGCCCAACGGATAAATTTTCTCGTTCTACGACTGTTAGACGGTAATTAACTATGTTTTGTCTCAGTTATGTCTTGTACATAAATTTTGAATTATTTATCAAAATACATGTTTATATATAGTTGTATACCAAGTGAATTGCGGTTTACCGAGAGCGGAGAGTTAGAGTGTGTGGCCGGGAGGACTTACCGACACAGATAGAACTTAGGCCGATAACTCTTGGGTTCGGAAACAACCTTAGAACGGTTTTTAGAAAAAAACCGAGCCCAAGCCCAAATAACCTCATTTTAAAGTTTAGAATGTTTCATGGATTTAAGATATGAACTTAAGGCCTAAATGTAGATAATTAATTTACAGACATTAAGAACGGGCTCGAAGCCCAATTTTCATAATCGGTTAATATGAACGTAGTGAAGTGGGCCCTCGGCCCGAGATTCTTATTTAAGGAGTTAGTGGGTTTTAGGCCCGGGAATCGTTCACGGATTTGGGTCGCCGAACCTTAGATCCCTAATCGTTGGAGTTATGGATGAGAAAAATATCCTTTTGGGCTTAGACCCGGAAATCTTATAATCGGTTAGTTAGGGACGGGAGTTACTAGATTGGGGCGTACCTTTAGCATACATGCACGTTTTTACTCTTAAAATTGGTTTAGTGACTATATTATGTACCGGTACTCAGGCACGGGAGATATCTCGGGAGCTGTAGACTCAGATCGGGGAGAAGTCATACTCGACATTTTTGAGGTGACAGTACAAGTCTTTATATATATGTTTTGTGAATGCATGTGTTAGAACTCATGGTTCATTACAAGGTTTTGATAATTGACAAACTAACTCCAGATCATGACAAAGATGAAGCAAAAAGAAATGAGGTCAAACCAATCCTCAAGCAAAAGAAACCATTCAAGAGCAAAGGATCAAAGTGAATGAGCACAAGATTGAAGAGCCAAGAAAGAAGAGTTAGATTCATAAATTGTACAAGGTATAACACTCAACTCTTCTAGGACATTGGCTCAAAATAAGATAAAGGTTGCCCATGCATCACATAAACATATTTCAAACATCAAACTATTTTTTGAGTCAATAACATCGATGTTATATTTTACCACATCGATGCTCTGCCTTCAAACAATCTTTCAAAAATTGGCAGTAGGCAAATAACATCGATGTTGGAATCCATAACATCGATGTTATAATGACTGTTGCTTTTGAAATTAGTCATAACATCGATGTTCCCATTTGTAACATCGATGTTCTTTCAAGTCGACTTTAAAATTGTTTTTGCCGAGCCACAATAACATCGATGTTGGAATCCATAACATCGATGTTCTTGGTTTCAACCATTTTTCCAAAAGTTGGCAGTAGCTCAAAAACATCGATGTTGTCATCTAAACATCGATGTTCCTGCCTTCAAAGAATTTCCCAAAAATTGGCAGAAGGCTCAGAACATCGATGTTGGATTCCTAAACATCGATGTTCCTACCTTCAAAGAATTTCCCAAAAATTGGCAGAAGGCTCAGAACATCGATGTTGGATTCCTAAACATCGATGTTCTAATGACCGTTGTATTTAAAAATATTTTTACATGAGCAAAACATCGATGTTGGATTGATAAACATCGATGTTCTTCAATGGTCAGTTTTAATCGTTTTTCACAGAAGCAAAATAACATCGATGTTGTAAAATGAAACATCGATGTTCTTCAATGATCAGTTTTCAGCTCTTTTTCACAGAAGCAAAATAACATCGATGTTGGTTTTCAAACATCAATGTTCTTCATATGAAGCTTTAAAGGATTTTACACAGAATCAAAATAACATCGATGTTGGGTTTTAAAACATCGATGTTTTAGTTACCGTTAGTCCAATAATTCAAATTTACTGGACAAAACATCGATGTTGAGCCTTTAAACATCGATTTTATGACCGTTATTCTGACAATTTTTTAGCACCCACTATGTCTTGTTTAAAGCTGTTTTCTTGAGTTCTTTTCAAACGGCTCCATAACTTTTCAGAGCTACAAATTGAGCATTTTCAGCTCTGATTACTAACTAATCAACTCTCTACATTCAAGCATTCATTTCATACATTCATCCAAATTTTAATTGAGCCAATATCCTATTGAGGATTTGAGAGTTGCCTTTTAGAGCTTAAATTCTGTAACTCATATCTACTCTGGTGAGAGTTCCTTGTCTGAGTGATTGTACTGCTATACACCTTAAGGGAGGTTAGTTCCCTTGTTGAGATTCATAGGAAGAGGGTATATATTCTTGTGTGAGAAGTCTTGAAGTGAGGTATCTTCAAGCAGGAGATTAGAGTTTCTTGAGACTAGAACTCTAGATTGTAAACGGTTTGTTAAGCACCCGTAAGCTTAACGTAGATAGTGGAATCTTCAAGAGAGTCTCTTGAAGGACTGGATTAGCCACACAAGTAGTGTGTGTGTGAACCAGGATAAATTGTTTGTGTTCTTCAATCTTTTTAATTCCGCATCTATTTCCTGCTTATTTCGTTTTAATCCGATAAACGCTATTCACCCCCCTCTAGCGTAGGGCTATTGTTCTAACAATTGGTAGCGGAGCCTAACTCTCTGAAAGACTTAACCGTTTGAGAGGAAATTTTCTATGGCTTCTTCAAGTAATCATGCAGGACTCTTCGAAGGACAATCAACCACTCGTCCACCGTTCTTTGATGGCACTAATTACAGCTACTGGAAGGAGAGGATGAGAATTTTCCTCCAATCCAACAACTATGCTCTTTGGCGAATCATGAAGATTGGAGAGCAAATTCCGACGAAGAAAGTTGGTGAAATCCAAGTGCCAAAGACGGAGGAGGAGTACAACGCTGCAGACATTACGTTGGTTGAAAACAATGCCAAATCAATCAACATGCTCTACTGTGCAGTCAACCCCGATGATTACCGGAAAATCTCTTGCTGCACAACCGCAAAAGAAATGTGGGATAAGCTGGAGGTCACCTATGAAGGAACCGATCAAGTTCGAGAGGCCAAAATCGACTCCCTCACTGCAGATTACGAACTCTTTCGAATGAAGGAGAACGAAGGAATTGAGGAGATGTTCGAACGATTTTCTAAAATCGTAAATAACCTTCATGCTCTCAAGAAGGTCTACTCCGACAAGGACTTGGTCAGAAAAGTCCTTAGATGCCTCACTCCCGAATGGCGCTCCAAAGCCGACGCAATCTATGAAAACATCGGGACATCGAACAAAACCATTGACAGTCTTAGAGGTAATCTTCAAACCTATGAAACTACTATTCTTAAACCCTCTTTGCAGGAACCAAAGAAGAAGAACATAGCTCTCAAAGCTTCCACCTCCAAGATGCAAGAGCTCACTGAATCGGACTCTAGCGATGACGATCAGGAACTCGGACTCGTCATCCGCAAATTCCACAAATTCATGAAGAAGGAATTTGTAAAGAAAGGGAGAAAGATGTCCGGACAACCCAAATGCTATGGGTGTGGAGAGAGTGGGCACATCAAGCCCAAGTGCTCCAAAGCAAAGGAGGGAAAGGAGAAGAAGCCCTACAAGAAGCAAAGGGCATACATCTCATGGGGAGGCGATTCCGGTGATGAATCATCCGATAGCGATGAAGAAGAAACGGCTAACCTATGTCTCATGGTAAGGGAAGAACCGGAAGAGGTAAGTACCACTTCTCCAAATGAAAATGTCTTATATGAAGAGTTACAAAATGCATTTGATGAGCTTTATGGTGAATTCATTTCAATTTCTAAAGTTAATAAGAGCTTAAAGAAATAAGTTATAGCTTTGGAAAATGATATGGAAAATGTGTCTAATGAGAATAAGAATCTTAAAGAAGAAAATACGACTCTAGACACACCCAAGGAATGTGTATCATGTGGCTCTTTAAAAGAACAAAATGAAAAATTAGCATGTGAAAATAGGAAGCTGAAGGATGAAAATAAGATGCTAGAAAAGAAAAGTATAGAGGAATGTTCATCATGTATACCTTTAAGGAAACAAGTTGAACAACTTGAAACAACCTTGAAAAAGTTTAATACTCCTCATAAAAATCTGAATTCTATGCTAGGTAATTTGCAATCTACTAGGCATGGAATAGGTTTTAGAAATGAACCTAAAAGATATAAAGTTGAATCAAAGAAACCTAAGGTACAACCTAAGGTAAACAAAGTGAGTAATGTGCATAAGTATAGGAAACATAGTAACTACTATCAACCTAGAAGAATGCATAACCCAAATGTCATTTGTCATTATTGCAATAGAATAGGACACATTGCTCCTGTTTGTTTCACTAGGCATAGGCATTGGGCTCAAGAAGAAGCTCATAACCACTATGCTCCTAACACTCAAGGACCCAAGAAGATTTGGGTACCTAAATCTCATTGATTTGATATTGTAGGTATGCTTGAAGGCATCAAGTGTACTTTGGTACCTTGATAGCGGATGCTCCAAGCACATGACCAGAGAAGCATCCAAATTTTTGCAAATAAAGCCATCAAATGGAGGAAACGTTGTCTTTGGAGACAACAACAAAGGAAAGATCATCGGCATTGGCTCGGTTGGCAAAGATGAGTCTTCTTCCATTGATAATTTTTTGCTTGTTAAAGGTCTTAAACACAATCTCTTAAGCATTAGTCAATTATGTGATAAGGGAAATCGTGTAATCTTTGATTCCAAGTCATGCACCGTAGAACGTCTTAGTGATAATAAGATCATTCTACATGGTGATAGAATTGACAATATTTATATGGTTAACTTAGAAGAGTCTTCATCAAAGTTTTCAAAATGTCTAATGAGCAAAGAGGATGATATGTGGTTATGGCATCGTAGAGTAGGTCATGTTAATATGAAAATGTTAAACAAACTAGTTAATCAAGACTTAGTAGTTGGCATTCCAAAAATGAAATTTGAAAAGGATTCCATATGTGATGCATGTCAAAAGGGGGAAGCAAGTGCGAGCCTCGTTTCATTCTAAAAACGTTGTCTCAACATCTAGACCACTTCAACTTTTGCACATGGATCTCTTTGGTCCCTCACAAATTAAAAGTTTTGGAGGGAACTATTATGCTTTTGTTATTGTGGATAATTATACTAGATTCACTTGGACTTTATTCCTTACTCATAAAAGTGAAGCATTTGATACATTCAAGAGCTTTCTTAAGAAAGTTCAAAATGAAAAAGGTTGTTTAATTGCTTGCATTAGAAGTGATCAAGGAGGAGAATTTGAAAACAATCATCTTTCAGCCTTTTGTGATAAACATGGCATTGAGCACAATTTCTCAGCCCCTCGGACACCACAACAAAATGGCGTTGTTGAACGCAAAAATCGGTGTCTTGAGGAAATGGCAAGAACTATGCTCAATGAGGCTAATATTCCTAAGTATTTCTGGGCTGATGCAGTAAGTACGGCTTGCTACGTGTTAAACCGAGCAATCATTAGGCCATTACTCATGAAAACACCCTATGAATTATACAAGGGAAGAAAGCCAAATATTTCCCATCTTAGAGTCTTTGGCTGCAAATGTTTTGTGCATAATAATGGAAAAGACAATTAGGGAAAATTTGATGCAAAACCTGATGAAGGCATCTTTCTAGGCTATTCATTGCGCAGCAAAGCGTATAGAGTTTTTAACAAACGAACCTTAAGTGTTGAGGAGTCCCCTCATGTTGTATTTGCAGAGAATAATACTCGCTCGGCGAGAAAGGATTTCTGTGATGATCTTGTAGGTACACTTGAGAAGATGTCATTGGATGATAAGGAAGAAGAAGATATGCAAGACACCTCTTGGAAGAAAGGAGGCACTTCAACCGAACCAACACCTCAACAAGAAATGGAGGCTACACCACAACAAGAAGAACCAAGCCCTGTGGAAGACATTCAAGACACAACGGTTGATATCAACCAAGAATTACCTAGAGCATGGCGAGAGTCCAAAGATCATCCCCTTGACACGGTAATAGGTGATATCAACCGCGGAGTAAGTACTCGAAATTCTCTTAGAGATAACATAGGGCACATTGCATTTGTTTCACAAATTGAGCCTACAACCATTTCAGAAGCAATTAATGATGAACATTGGACCTTGGCTATGCAAGAAGAGCTAAATCAATTCAAACGTAATGATGTTTGGGAATTGGTTCCAAGGCCCATTGATCATACAATAATTGGCACGAAATGGGTGTTTAGAAACAAACTAGATGAAAACGGCATAATAACTAGAAACAAAGCTAGGTTGGTAGCAAAAGGATACAATCAAGAAGAAGGAATTGATTTTGAAGAAACATATGCACCTGTTGCACGTCTAGAAGCTATTAATCTTTTGCTTGCATTTGCATCATCTATGAATTTCAAACTTTATCAAATGGATGTCAAAAGTGCATTTCTAAATGGATTCATCCAAGAGGAAGTATATGTTGCTCAACCTCCTGGCTTTGAAGATCATATCTTTCCCGATCATGTTTTCAAACTCAAGAAAGCACTCTACGGTCTCAAACAAGCTCCAAGAGCTTGGTATGAACGTTTGAGTAAATTTCTTCTGGACAATGGATTCAATAGAGGGAAGGTTGACACCACCTTATTCATTAAGAACAAACATCATAACATTCTTTTGGTTCAAATTTATGTAGATGATATTATTTTTGGTGCCACTAATGAGTCTTTGTGCAAAGAATTCTCTAACATGATGACCAGTGAGTTTGAGATGTCTATGATGGGTGAGTTGACATTCTTCCTCGGTTTACAAGTCAAACAAATGAAGGAAGGAACATTCATCTCCCAATCCAAGTATTGCAAGGAGTTGCTCAAGCGCTTTGAAATGGACAACTCCAAGCAAATGGCCACACCAATGAGCACTTCCATACATTTAGACAAAGATGAGAAAGGTATTGAAGTTGACATTAAGAAATATCGAGTTATGATCGGATCACTTCTTTACCTTACGGCAAGTAGGCCGGATATCATGTTTAGTGTCTGTTTATGTGCAAGGTTTCAATCTTGTCCTAAAGAGTCTCATCTTAAGGCTATAAAACGAATAATGAAATACCTTGTAGGCACAATAAATGTTGACTTATGGTATCCAAAAGGCACTACACATCATCTCGTAGGCTATTCCGACTCTGATTTTGCAGGTTGCAAATTAGATCGAAAAAGCACTAGTGGAACATGCCATTTGCTAGGTAGCTCATTAGTCTCATGGTTTAGCAAGAAACAAGCTAGTGTTGCATTGTCTACCACCGAAGCGGAATACATTACCGCTGGAAGTTGTTGTGCACAAATTCTTTGGATGAAACAATAACTAAAAGATTATGGTCTAAGCCTTAGTCAAGTGCCTCTTAAATGTGATAACACAAGTGCCATAAGCTTGACGAAGAACCAATGTTCTTCATTTTAGAACAAAACATATAGATATTAGGCATCACTTCATTAGAGATCATGTTCTCAAGGGAGATGTAGCTATTGAATTCGTTGAAACAAAATCTCAACTAGCTGACATCTTCACAAAACCCTTAGACAAAGAGTCATACTTTCGAATTCGAACTGAACTTGGCATACTTGACTCTACCTTAATGTAATCTATGGATTTCGCACATATCTCTTTTTGAACATTACTGACTTGAGCGTCGGAGGCTCCCCTAATTTTGCTTTGCAGGTACTCCCCTTCCTAAAGGCAACAAGATAGGGGGAACAAGCATAGAAATGTATAGGTGTAGATAATATGCTAACATTGTTACGCATCATCATTTCTTTTTGCTAATGCCAAAAGGGGGAAGATAAGAAGAGAAGTGTATGCATCAAGATAAGGGGAATCATTATTTGAAAAATATAGGGGGAATTGTTGTTATAAATATTGGCATATACTTCTAGTTGTTTGTCATTATTAAAAAGGGGGAAATTGTTAGAACTCATGGTTCGTTACAAGGTTTTGATAATTGACAAACCAACTCCAGATCATGACAAAGATGAAGCAAAAAGAAATGAGGTCAAACCAATCCTCAAGCAAAAGAAACCATTCAAGAGCAAAGGATCAAAGTGAATGAGCACAAGATTGAAGAGCCAAGAAAGAAGAGTTAGATTCATAAATTGTACAAGGTATAACACTCAACTCTTCTAGGACATTGGCTCAAAATAAGATAAAGGTTGCTCATGCATCACATAAACATATTTCAAACATCAAACTATTTTTTGAGTCAATAACATCGATGTTATATTTTACCACATCGATGTTCTGCCTTCAAACAATCTTTCAAAAATTGGCAGTAGGCAAATAACATCGATGTTGGAATCCATAACATCGATGTTATAATGACTGTTGCTTTTGAAATTAGTCATAACATCGATGTTCCCATTTGTAACATCGATGTTCTTTCAAGTCGACTTTAAAATCGTTTTTGCCGAGCCACAATAACATCGATGTTGGAATC
Source organism: Turnera subulata (assembly GCA_028386065.3). Classification (NCBI taxonomy): domain Eukaryota; kingdom Viridiplantae; phylum Streptophyta; class Magnoliopsida; order Malpighiales; family Passifloraceae; genus Turnera; species Turnera subulata. The sequence goes on from JAKUCV010006334.1 coordinate 25,310, forward strand.
CCAAACATCGATGTTCTTGGTTTCAACCATTTTTCCAAAAGTTGGCAGTAGCTCAAAACATCGATGTTGTCATCTAAACATCGATGTTCCTGCCTTCAAAGAATTTCCCAAAAATTGGCAGAAGGCTCAGAACATCGATGTTGGATTCCTAAACATCGATGTTCTAATGACCGTTGTATTTGAAAATATTTTTACATGAGCAAAACATCGATGTTGGATTGATAAACATCGATGTTCTTCAATGGTCAGTTTTAATCGTTTTTCACAGAAGCAAAATAACATCGATGTTGTAAAACGAAACATCGATGCTCTTCAATGATCAGTTTTCAGCTCCTTTTCACATAAGCAAAATAACATCGATGTTGGTTTTCAAACATCGATGTTCTTCATATGAAGCTTTAAAGGATTTTACACAGAATCAAAATAACATCGATGTTGGGTTTTAAAACATCGATGTTTTAGTTACCGTTAGTCCAATAATTCAAATTTACTGGACAAAACATCGATGTTGAGCCTTTAAACATCGATGTTATGACCGTTATTCTGACAATTTTTTAGCACCCACTATGTCTTGTTTAAAGCTGTTTTCTTGAGTGCTTTTCAAACGGCTCCATAACTTTTCAAAGCTACAAATTGAGCATTTTCAGCTCTGATTACTAACTAATCAACTCTCTACATTCAAGCATTCATTTCATACATTCATCCAAATTTTAATTGAGCCAATATCCTATTGAGGATTTGAGAGTTGCCTTTTAGAGCTTAAATTCTATAACTCATATCTACTCTTGTGAGAGTTCCTTGTTTGAGTGATTGTACTGTTATACACCTTAAGGGAGGTTAGTTCCCTTGTTGAGATTCATAGGAAGAGGGTATATCTTCTTGTGTGAGAAGTCTTGAAGTGAGGTATCTTCAAGCAGGAGATTAGAGTTTCTTGAGACTAGAACTCTAGGTTGTAAACGGTTTGTTAAGCACCCGTAAGCTTAACGTAGATAGTGGAATCTTCAAGAGAGTCTCTTGAAGAACTGGATTAGCCACACAAGTAGTGTGTGTGTGAACCAGGATAAATTGTTTGTGTTCTTCAATCTTTTTAATTCCGCATCTATTTCCTGCTTATTTTGTTTTAATCCGATAAACGCTATTCACCCCCCCTCTAGCGTAGGGCTATTGTTCTAACAGCATGTTGGTGTGGTTTGTTTGTTTACTTGCCTTGTTTGCTACATGCGGTGATTGGAATTGTATACCTGATTGTTTTCACATGCCTAATTTCGATATGAGAAATTGTGATGGAATATAACATGTATTATGTTTTGGTGATAGTGTGTAGTTATGGGCCGAAGGCCCGGATGAAACAAAAACACATAGAATTCACACGTCCCTAGAAAGCATAATGTATTTCGACAGAAATGTAAAAGTGTAATTAAGAATAAAATATTAACTCTACTGTGGAGTCGGCTGGTAGCCCCGAGGGAGGGTTGGGTACCCTCGGGTCACTTTATGCTGTTTAGTATGGTATCTCAGGGGATGTAGGTGCACCCCTGGAATACTTGTACTAGTTAGGTGTGTCTGAGTGCACCCTCAGGTAGCTAGCGGCCACTCGAGATTTATCGGTGGTTTTAGACCTCAGAATCTACCCCTTCTGAGGTTCGACACTTGGGTTTCACACCTGGATCTGATCAGATGCGCTATCGAGACTTGACTCACAGTAGAGGGCCCATAATGATAATAACTATAACAATAAAATAATGCAGATGAGTTGGTGAAGGTGCTCTCCTTAAGGGGGATAAAAAGCATCACGTCCCGAGTTCGAATCCCTAGTGCAGCAGCATGGTAAAGGATTAAACCTTGAAAAGGTGTGGGCTGAGGGATGTGATGTAACAATACCTGAATATGGTAGGTCCTTCAGGGAGAGGGCCTTCACAAGCCCGCCAAGTGTGGGCAGACATGTCGACAAGACCGCAAGGAGCTAGAGGTCATGAGTCATTGTTAGGCGGAAAATTCAAGATTTTCTACCATTTTGCTCATTTTAATCTGCAACCGTTGATTTTATTGATCAAATACTGAACGATTTTTCTTGATCAAATACTGGCTATAGATGAGGTTCACAACCTTCGCTCTCCCTCTAATATAAATATAATTCCTCATTTCAATCCAAAGGGTTATCTCCAAGAGACCCCCCATAAGTTTGAGGATTGGAGAAACTCTTTCTCTCCCCCTCTCCATTCTTTATTTCTGTTGTTTTTGTGAGTTTCCACGTGGCAGTTGCTTTCGATGGTGCCTGCTTTGAAGCTCTTCCAGATCAGTCAAGGTGTAACTAAGGGACGAAAAGGTTGCAAACGCAGTATATAATCCAAAGAAGAAAGGAGCTAAGAAGAAGGTTCTAAGAAGGGTAAGTACCATTAACCCCTTTTAGTTTTGCTGTTAGTATTGTGATGATGATGTAATTTATATGCTGCTCTGTTGCCATGATCCCCGCTTCTATTATCCCTCTGTTTCTGTTAGTGTAATGCCCAAAAGCCAATCATTGAATGATTAAGTCATGTATATTTGATTAAGGTTTTATTCCAATAAATATGTTTATATGAGATAAACGCTTGTACATATTTATAACCTAAGGATATTTTATATTCTTGAAATGTCCCTAGTCGATTATTATTATGGATGGGTTGTAATAATAAATTAAGACTAGCGTATGTTGAAAACTATATGAGATATGAGTTCTACATACGGGTACAAGTTAGAGAACTTATGGACTGGACTGACCCGACATAAGAATACTGCATGGACTCATGTTGTCATTAGTGATTCTTATATGTACTATCCTTAGACCTGAGATCATCAAGGTTCCCAACACATGAGTCATATACTTTGATATTACTCTTGGTTATTCGTAACTGAGTAGACCTTAGAGTAATCATTGGGTATATGATATAATGTGTAGTGGGTTTTGTATGATCAAGATGGAATTCGTCCAAGCCGTATAACGGGAATATTATCAGTTTGGCCCCTTGATAGAGTTGAACTGTAAATGCATGGTCATGCTCGGATTAAGTGATATGGGGATATCATTTGTATCTGTTTTATGCAGTTAACTCGGGGATCAAGAAACCTTAGATTAAACATATACGAGAATGACATATTCCATGTCTCGTGTTTGATCTTGATGATGGGACGAAAGGATAATGACATTTTTCCGAGGCATAATGAATCAGTACTGATCTTGTCGTTTGGGTAGCAATGATGTGTTGCTAGACACCGCTCATTGTTTATAATTGTGAATGAGAGTTTACAATTATTGCCAAACGTCACAAGTGCCTACAGGGTCACACACTTAGAACTGTTGATTCGAGCTAGTGGTTGGACCGGGTCGTTTTGGGCTGATTTGGTTCACTAATTATCAGAATTATTGAACCAGAATTAATGTCATATGATGTGTAATCCTATATATGATGATATATATAATTAATGCTTAGTGGAGCATTAAGTCATAGTGGAAACATAATCATGAAGGATAAGACATGATTATGTTGGCCAATGACTTAATAAACTATGCATTTCAAGTGTGTATAAATAGGGTGAAGGTTTGATCAGATTTTCATACCAAGCAAGGCTTAACACACTCTTCACACTTGAGAAAAACACATCAAACACTCTCTAGTTTCTAGCTCTCGGAAATTCTGCAGCTAGCACTGCGGTTTGGGAGTGCTCGGGTTGGTGATCGTATAACGGTTGCTAGCAGTCATCAACGGTTCGTGTGGATACCGTAGAGGAGTCGGATTTCTGTCCGGTTCTTGCTGATTTGGCTCTACTGTTGAGCGAAAGAACTCAACCAAACCAGGTACGAATTTCTTGTTATTCAGTTTACCCCGTTTCACATGGATCCTCCATTAGTTCCGGGTCTTTTCGCTGCGCATTTGTTTCCTATGTTTTCACACCCGGTTACTTACAGTTTCTTTAAAACTACGTGGGTGTTGAACCCAATTGTTGAGGTAGGTAGGTGGTCTCTAGTGGTGGAGACTCAAGTCCAATGCCCCTGCCCCCTCTCTTGCTTCTTTTGATTTTAATGTTTATGTGTTTGTTGATTGTGATTTGCTGGTAAAAAGACATAGGTTGTTCCTTCACTTAAATGAAACGAAACATCGTATCCTTTTCTGAAAATTTTTAAACATGATGTCCCCCAACCTAATGAAATCAAATAATTTTATCCTTTTTACCTGTTATAATAGGTAAAACCAATAGAGAAATGCCACGTGGTCCATGGGCCCAACTAGTTTAGAATAATTTATTAGTTTTACTTTTTTAAAAATTTCGTATATCTTCTATTTCCATATAAATTATAATAAATAATTTCTATTTTTATATTTCCAAAAAATTTACTTTTTATTTCTTTCTTTTCTCCTTTTGCCTTCTTCCATACCCATACCAGACTCACCTGCGGCCACCATCAATCCACCTCCATTCCCTCTCATCTTCCATCATCAAATCTATCTCCTCCTCCACCATTTCAACACAAATAATACAAAAAGGCAAAGAAAGAAAAAACTAATATAGAAAAACTAATTCATAACACAAAAGGCAAAATTGCCTTGTCGGAGCTAGGGGTTGCCACTGTCGTTGCCAACCAAAGGGCAGAAACATCACATCCTCCATTGGCTTTTCACTTGTAAAACGAGTTCTTGTTCTCTACCCTCACATCCCAAAGTTTGACTAGGATGTCGTGGGGGTGGGACCGAAGGCGATGATGCGGGATCTGAGTCTCCATATCGAAGACCCAAATGAGGCTAGAGAAGTCAGAGGCGGCCATGAGGGAGGAGGAGGAGATGCCTTCGGAGGAGGAGATAGAGGAGGGAGAGAGGTTTGGGAGGCGCTTGGTGAGTCAGAATCGGGGGTAGATCTGGCGATGTCGACGACAGATGGGCAGGGTCTGGCGATGGTCATGGAAGCAAGGATGGTGGGGTTCCTGGCATACAATTTTGGGAAGTAGATCCGTGAAGAAGATGTTATTTTTTTCTTTGGTGTCCTATAGAATTTTGATATGAGGCAAATAGACCATGTTTTACTTTTGGAATTGTGGAGGAGATATATTTGATCGGGTGGAAGATAAAAGGGATTGGATTTGGATGTGGGTTTTGGGTAATTAATTGGCGGTGGCCTGACAACGGTGGATGGATGAGGAAGGTATGGGTAAGGAAGAAAGACAAAAAGAGAAAAGAAAGAAATAAAAAAAATATTTATTATAAATTATTTTAAAATATAAAATTTAGGGAATAAAAAGGAAAAAAAGAAAATTATATATATTTATTTCACTTTATTTTTGAAATAAAAATTTTAAAAATAAAAAAATTATTAAACTATTCTAAGCCAATTGGGCCCACGAACCAAATGTCACTTTGTTATTGGTTTACCTGCTATAACAGGTAAAAAAGACAAGATTATTTGATTTTCATCAGGTTGAGGGATATCGTGATTGAAAATTTTCAAAAAGGGATACCATGTTTCATTTCATTTAAGTGAAGGGTCAATCTATGTCTTTTTATCGTGATTTGCTTATACACTTGCACACACTACACAAGGCATATACTTGTTCATCTAACATTACACACAAACTCTTCCAAAGCATAGATGGGGTATCTAATACTTCCTACTTGTGACGAGCCCTTGAATCCAGCAACCTCTAGTTAGTTGATCAGTGCCTTAAGTCGAAGTAACTTAATTTTTTCTAGATTTTTCTAAATTAATAAATTCTGGATGGCAACTACAGATTTTGGGTGAGAAGGCCAGAACGATATTCGCTCGGGTTCTCACAGAAGCAAGGATTACTGGACGCTGAGGAGCATTACAGAAGGCAAGGAACTTCCGACATCAACAACTAAAAGATTATTCCAGAATATTGGATTGTGATACCGCGAAGGCATCAAAGGGAGCCAAAATGAAGAAGAGTAAAATGTGCGCTATACTCTTTTTTTCTTCATCAAGTTTTTATCCCACTGGGTTTTTATTGATAAGGTTTTTAATGAGGTAGCCCTCCCAAAAGCGCATTTCGCTAACCAGATGTTGTTATTGACATTGAGTCAAATGCTCGACCTTGCTAGAAGCTCGCCATTTATAGGGCTATTGATAGGACCTACAGAAAACAATTGGAAAAAAGGCCCAAACTAGCCTAAGTCTACTTAATGGAAAGCATCCCCGAACTAATTAGAAGAAGATTCAAGAAGACTTTAGAGCACCCGGGTGTACAAAAATTGGACATGAATAGCTGGCAGTACGGGAAGGATAGATAAAAGCTTTCGAGAACCGTTAAATTAAAGAAAAAGGGACAATAAGGATCGTTCGATTAACCATACAAAAGGACTATGTATAAAAGGGATAGAAAACCTAGAAAACCGCTACGTCTGATTACGGTTAGAGAACATCAAGAATATGACTCTTTTATTTTTTTCCTTTCTCATAACTTTGAGCTTACGTTAATAAAAATCCCACATTTTTCATCAAGCTTGAGGCTTTATTGTTTAGAATTCCTATTTTATTTTTCCATGTCATATCACGGGGATGTTTTAAATCTTTTCATGAGCAAGTGCACAAGAAAAGAAGTATTACTTTAGTGAAAACAATTATAAATAAATTGCTTAGAGGTGGTAAAATGGGTGTCTATGGGTATCTGTAGTTTAGATCATAATGCATAAAATCTATTTATACCCATTTATCCATTTATGACCTATCAAGAAATCTAAATAGATAACCATACCCATTTTGACCCATGTGTTATACCCATTTACCCATATAATATTAATATATATTTTTTAAAATTTGCGTTTTAACTTTCTTAACCTTATGAATATTAATTTGACCTAGCCCATATTAACTCGACACAGCCTATACGAGCCTAATTAGTCACGAATGGGATGGGCTTTGTCGGGTTTAACCTGGCCCATATGAGCCCAATTAGGCCTGCAGAGATAGGGCTATAAGTTGGGCCCAACTAGGCCAGATGGGATTGGGCCCAGACAGCCCAACTAGGCCTAGTCGAGCCAAATTAGGCCAACATTAGTTAGGCCAGGACAGGCCCATGAGGCCCCGCGTGGCTGAACTAAGTCCGGCCCAATTAGGCCCACATGAGATGGGTTGGTGGACTAGGAGGAGTATCGGAGCAGACGAAGGAGTAACATTGGTGAAATTAGCTTTTTATGAAAAATTAAACGCGATAGTTATAACACTATAGCATATTTGAATAATTAAATTAGATTATTAATACTTGGGTACATGAATATCTATTATCTAACCCATTTAAGCCTGTTTTTTTATGAATTAAATGGATAAAATACCCATTGAGATCCCTATAAAATTTGCACTATTTATTTATACCCATTACTCATTTATACAAGGGTTAATTTTTTTTTTTTTTTGATAAAGGAGCATGCTTCATTCATATAAACAGATCAAAAGATCTGAGGATACATAATTGAAGATCTAGTAAAAGAAAAACATGAGAAAAATTTAACCTCTTCTTCTCAACCTACTACAAAGAAACACACAACGAGATCTATTTCCTTCAAAAGAGGATTTACAACAGCACTCTGCTCTCGTGGGCGTCATAACCTGTATCGTCCGTGCAACAACCACCAAGCCATCAGGTGAAGGCGATGCATACCTGTGGGGTGAAAAATCTCTTTGTTGGCGAATTTCTGCACTAGACAAAGAATCCTTCTTGAGGTCGAATCTTCCTCCATGGCTTTTGGCTCTCATAGTTTTATTGGAATCACGAAAACACTGACGGAGAAAATACACCCACAAAAAGTAGGACTGAACTCACAAAAAGTGAGACAAAACTCACAAAAGATGAGATTAAACTCACAAAAAATGAGAATAAAATAACAAGACTATAAAACAAAAGAGTAAAAGCTAATTGGTGGGAGGCTTACCGCCGGAAAAAGAGTTGTCGGCGGCAGCCCCAATATGTAGATCTAGGATTTTTCTCAGAGAGAAAGAGATAGAAGAGAAAAAACCCTAGAGGCTAATAGAAGTTTTTTATACATGGGTTAAATTAGTAACCCATGACATACCCAATCAGGGGTGGATATGAGGGAGCAAGAGGGGCCAGGCCCGCCCTAAACTCCTACTTGATCTTTTTATGGTAAAAAAATCACAAGATATAATAAGTGTGGCTTGGTGGTTAAGTGAGTATTAGATTACTTGGTTTACATAGGTTCGAGTCTTGCAGGCGACCTTTACCCTTCATTTTACATATTTTCTTTCCTTAAGAAATTCAATCCCTATAAACTTAGATAGTGTTACGATTTGACCCTTTTCTTAATTTTTTTCACCATTAATTTGGCCCTTCCGAAATTTTTTTATACATGATTTAGCCCCCTTAACATTTTTTCCTAGATCCGCCCCTGTACCCAATTCATTTTATCACCTCTAAAAGTTCTTAAGGAAAGTACCATGTCAAAGTGATAAATAAGATAACATCAAATTTGTTAATTCTTGTTCCAAAACTCTTATCAATGGTATCATTTACACGTACAAGTTTTATTCGTAGTTACGTGTGTGCTATAGTTTTTTGAAGCAACAGTGGCATTTATATAGCGACATCGCATTGTGGTAGGAAAAAAACCCAACGAGCTGCATCTCTCTATTAGCGAAACGCCTATACTATTGGTGGTCCATTTGATATACTGTTTTATCAGTAAATCAAATTTATTTATGGTTGGTGTTGTAGCATTCAATTAGAGCATTTAATAGTGGTCCTATATATATATATATATATATATATATATATATTGAGAAATTATAGATGTTCAAAAAAAAAAGAAATTATAGGTGTATTTTTTATGTATGCATACCTATATATAATGGCCAAAAAAAAATTAGTACACGGTACATCTACATGGTTGATAAGGCTACGCATTCGGATCATACGTTCATAAACCCACCAGGCCACCACTGTCACTTTAAAAAAGAAACCTTGCGTCACAACTTTTGATAGGATTTCTTATCTTTTGGGGAAAACTTTTTTTTCCTAAGTATAAATTTTGCACTTTTTTCAGCCATTAGATGCATCCCTAAACTGTGTGATAGTATTGCCGTGCGTGCATTATGAACAAAGTGCGTTAACAAAATGGAAAACATTAAATGCACCAAAATTTTGTCTTGATTAGTATGTGTTGTAGAGGCTAGGCTGAGCTGTGGATGTTACATAGATTTTTATCCCTGATCGCATAAGGAACTGATATACTTATCAAAAGTGATAACACATAAACTCATCATTATACGTACAAAAGTGATAAAGATGATGATTTCTGTGACAAATTTGCTCTCTGGCCCATTGTTATACTGACAAATTTTATAACAAGTATGAGTCATCATCGCTCATTATAATCTAATATTAACAGAAGAAGGTTTCTCGCTCGACAACTTAAACTTTCAGTTTGTACAGGTACCGTTGGCACAAAAGCATATCCTAATCAATTTACCTATGCAACGTCATATTGTCATGGGAGTATTATTTAAGCAGTACGTACTGCAACTTTTCCAAAGAAACACATCCGTATCTGATTCTTTCTATTGTCCAAACATCCGTATCTGATCTCCAATCTTAACATAGTCCCTTGATATTATTATTATACATATAACTCCCGCTGGCAAGAGAAGAAATAAATTGGACAGAAAACAAACCTCTGCTCGAAAGAGAAAAGAAGACAACAGAAAACCAACCATCCCCAGCAAAAAACCGTATGGTATGGCCGTTGATTGCGCCACGCGCTTAGATTCCCTTCCGTGTGAGCATTCTTTTCTTTACTCTTTATTATTTATTTTGTGACTAGACAGACTATAGAGTGTGGGTGAGCGTTCTCTTTTACGTCTAGTTGTTAGGTTTCTGCAAGGATGTCCAAAACTCCTACCAACATTGCCTTCATCCTTTATATATGCAGATTGCAGCCAGTTGAAGAACACTACTTCTCAAGACAAAGTTTGCGTCTTTACAATGAGCCCAAAAACCCAGGAATTGAAGCGGGGTACCATTAGTGGAGAAGGCGGAGATTTTGATCCAAGTGCACCTCCTCCATTCAAGATAGCAGAGATCCGAGCTGCCATTCCAGAGCACTGTTGGGTGAAGAACCCATGGAGATCCTTAAGCTACGTATTGAGGGATGCTGTTGCTGTCTTTGTCTTAATGGGAGCTGCTATGTACTTGAAGGGTTGGCTTTTCTGGCCATTCTACTGGGCTGCCCAGGGAACAATGTTCTGGGCTATATTTGTTCTTGGTCATGATTGGTAACTAATAACCTCTTATAACTAAAACATTCACCCCCTGTTTTTCAGCTTTTTCACATTGCTTCTGTTGCTTTGCATTGATGTTCTGGAATCCAGCCAGTCTCCACACATAGTTAATTTCTGATGATGATGTACTACATTAATGCTTAATGCATTTGGTTCTTGGGTACATATATATTAATTGTGCAGTGGCCATGGAAGTTTTTCCAACAGTACTGCGCTGAATAACGTGGTGGGGCACATCCTGCATACTTCAATCCTTGTACCGTACCATGGTTGGTAAGCTTTTATTTGTTACAGCACACTAAATTTTTTCTTTTAAACAAAAAAAATTATTTTTTCATCGGAAGCCATCCTTTATCTATTGAAGCGCTAATTTAGTCTGAATCTCAAACTCTGTGTGGATTTTGCAGGAGAATTAGTCACAGGACTCATCACCAGAATCATGGCAATGTTGAGAATGATGAATCATGGGTTCCCGTGAGTTTCTCTCTGCGCCTCTCCAATTTTAAAAATTTTTAACCTCTGTTCACTTGATATATATATATATATTAATGATGTTGTGTGCTGCCGGTTTTCCTGTTACTTTTAATTTGTTTTCACATAGAAATATAACGACAAGTTCTTCTGGTCTATCTTTTCCAGCTGCCTGAGAAGATTTACAAGAATTTGGATTCAAGCACTCGGATTTTCAGATTCACTGTACCTCTCCCCATGCTTGCATACCCTATATATTTGGTGAGAGCTTGGATTTTCCGTTTCATTCACTACAGATGTTTTCTTAAAAAATTAAAAGTCCATATATATATATATATATAAGTATGTTGTAGCTATATATAGGATCCAATTCCAAACATCATTGAAAGTCCTTAACCCGACCAATTTTGTTATACATATGCTTGGTTGCAATTCAGTGGACAAGAAGTCCAGGGAAAGAAGGTTCTCATTTCAATCCATACAGCAAACTCTTTGCACCACATGAAAGGAAAGCTATACTAACCTCTACCGTGTGTTGGACCATGATGGTTCTTCTGCTCCTATATTCCTGCTTTCTTTATGGTCCCGCTCAAGTACTCAAGTTCTATGGAGTTCCGTACGTGGTAAATGATATTCTTAATAACACCTTAAGTGTTCGTTTTCCTTAAATTTAATAATATACTTTCACCACTGGTGTATGCTAAGTTAGTTACAATTTTGCAGACTTTTGTGATGTGGCTGGACTTTGTCACATACTTACATCACCACGGTTCTGAACAAAAACTGCCCTGGTATCGTGGCAAGGTACGTACTAATATTACTAAATTTAATTTGCTTTACAAAACATAATTAAGGAAATTAAACTGAGGCATCCACATATATATGTGATGTGTTTGAAAGGAATGGAGCTATCTGCGTGGAGGGCTTACAACAATTGATCGTGATTACGGGTTGTTCAATAACATCCACCATGATATTGGGACGCATGTTATTCACCATCTCTTCCCCCAAATCCCACACTACCACTTGGTAGAAGCGGTAATATGCATACATATAGGAAATTATAAATTATGTGCATAGTTTTAATTAATTTGTTGAACATGTATGGGTAAAATTCTGAATTTTTCTGGCGGTTTGATATAAACATACGCAGACAAAGGCGTCTAAGCATGTTCTAGGGAAGTACTATAGGGAGCCACAGAGATCAGGGCCATTCCCTGTACACTTGTTCCGGGTTCTGATAAGAAGCCTGAGGGAAGACCACTATGTGAGCGACACAGGCGATGTTGTCTTCTATCAGACGGATCCTCAGTTGCAGAAATCTTCAAGAACTAAGTCCGGCTGATGATTTCGTTCTTTCTGTTGATTAATTATTCGATCAGGACAGGAAATTATCAATAAGTTTTGCAAGTACTTTCACCACGTAGACTCATTAGATACAATTGTTGTCCTAAACATAGTAAGACTTACAATTTATTGATTTTGGTTTCGATCCTCAATAATATATGCTTCTTCCTCTTCTCGGATACAAGATGAGAATATTCTTCGCATTGCTATATATATATATATATATATATATAAATGATCGTTGCATATTCCTAAAGCCAGGAATTAGAAGGTTGGGGTGCTCAATGTTTTTGGTTGTGATTTTTTTTTTTTTTTTGGATGGAAATCGATGCTCTTTATTGAAGTGTAAAATATTTACAGAGAAGGATAGAGTAGAATATACATAGCTTAAAAGCCCACCAAAACTACAGGTTCTCACTTGGTGTAAGCAATGTTGATCCTCAGTCCAGTGCACCATCCTTTCAAAGGCTCAGGTATAGAACCCACAGCATGTGGAAATTGAGGATGAAGCATCGTGAACCACCAATGAGCAAGAACACGGCTCACATCAAAAAGCAAGTCAGAATGGAAGGGTTGGGGGTTGGTTGTGATTAAATGAATTGTTTGTGCAGTGTCTCATGCGCCATGCATCCTGGTCTTCCCAAACAGAGTGAAGCAAATACTTTAGATATCAGTAGCAAGCATACCTTAAATCACCACAATTTTGCGGTAATGGTGTGATAAAAAAGAAAAAAAGACCAAGCAATACTTGCTTGCGGTAGTAGTGCTTCCCTGCACATGGACGCACATGGTTAATAAATACTTTTGTTAAGATTCCCTCCAGGAATTTACCAACCACAGGGAAAAAAAACAGTTCAATTAAAAAAAAACACACTTGAAAAAGAAAGTTGGTGAAATTTCAGGATTGTAAAAGCTAATGTCGCTGCAAACTTTTTTTTTTTTCACTTCACAATCCTAGAAAGTAGAAACTGTGCAATTCCCATAACCCTACGTGCAAATCGAACCCATAACCAGACAACACCAAGGGAGATTCTATTGCACTACAAGTAGTCTTATCATGCCCTTGGAAATATGTTAGTGGCCCAAATAATATAATATATAATTACAATAAAGTTTATCCAAAGTTATGGCCCCATCATCATCAGAACTAGAAAAATGTGACAAGAATATTTTGGTCGTGACAATGTACACTTACTGTGATAAAAAATAATTAATTTTTGTAAGAAAATTGGATATTTGTAACAATTTTATTGAAAATGGACACTAATAATTGATTTTGTGTCAAAGTTTAATATTTTTCTCACCAATTTTGAAAAAATTTTGCGCCAACTAAAATTATCTTGTCACATATAATTTTTATATTACAATATTATTTTAGTCATAAATTTTTTGTTATTGTACACGTACATATTATGAAAAAAATTAAATATCACAAAATAATTAAATAATATGAGAACAAAATAATCATGTCATTGATAATTTAAATAATTTAGAAAAAATTATTTTCCAGTCTTAAAAAAATGATAAATACCTAATTTCAAAGAATTCGAGCACCTAAATCTTAAATTCTAAACAGATCAAAACACAAAAAAAAAAAAAACAGACCGACCTACTACAGTAGCGTGGCTTATTGGTGAGGTACACACCCCCAACACATGCAGTAAACCTTATCCTTCTTGGGTTGATTAAGGTTTCTTTTTCCCAAACAATTTTCTTTTTTTTTTATTAAAATATTTGTATTCTCATTGATCATGCGTATCAGTTACAGTCCTCGTTCAACAAGGCTTGTATCTCGACAGGGAAACTACCTGTTCAAACAAAACCAACTACATCTCTCAGAGCCTGCCCATCCAAAGCATGGGCTACCCTGTTTCCAGTTCTTGGTATAAACTTACATACAAAAGATTCAAAAGAGTTAGCTAGGTTTCTAATGTCTCTAGTTAACAGCCCATTGGGCGAAAAATCATACAAAAGTTGGCACGACACAGATTGTTGAAGTGATAAGCAGTCTGTCTCAGCAATAATCCTCTTCACTCCCAAAAACCTTGCAAGTGATAGGCCTTCCCACATAGCCAATGCTTCAGCTGCATAAGGATCCCCCACATACCAATTCGGTTTGACAAAAGCTGCCAGCGCTTTCCCCCTGCTGTTCCTTAGAACACCACCTCTACCTCCCCTTCCAGAAACATAGGAAAAAGCTCCATCAGAATTTAGCTTCAGCCAGTCATTGTTTGGTGGTACCCAATGCGTAGCAACACTCCGCATTGGAGTAGGAACACCCCGGCAGTTGTGTTCCACAAAATCATGGCAGTACTTTTCTGCCCTGCACAAAATATCCTCAGCGTGTCTCGTGCCTTTCCCATGAATAACATTGTTTCTGGCATTCCAAATTGACCACGCCAGAGTCAAAAACAAAGCAGTATCCTGCTTCTCCACATTTGTTAACATATACAAAAACATATCAGGTCCATTCTCCCATCTATCCTCCCAGGTCCATTGACACCACATTGAACGCTCCCACACCTCTCTTGCTTCATCACATCTAAAGAGAGCATGGTCTATATCCTCTACAGCCCCCTTACACCTCTCACAGAAGGGGTTCTGGACCACCTTCTTCTTCATGAGATTATGTTTAACCGGCAAAATTCCATGTAGAACCCTCCACCCAAATAGTTTCACCTTGTTTGGCACTGGTGCAGACCATAGAATTTTCCAAACTACCTGATTTCCAGGGCCGTGGGATAACGAGCCTTCCCCTGCACATTCCCGCCGGTATTGCATCTCTGCATGATATGCGCTCCGAACGGAGAAGCATCCCCTTTTATCATGGTACCAACACCACTCGTCACTGACGGAGGTCCTGCTAATGGGCAGTCTCCTTATACATTCAACATCCAGAGGGCAGAAGGATGCTTGTAAGAGTGGTAGGTTCCACCGAATCGGGTTATAAAGAAAGAGGGAGCTTACAGTTGATTGAGGTGGAACCGCATGGCTTATAGCAATAGGCTTGAACCTCCATTTCCTAGGAATCCAGGGGTCATCATGTATCCTCACAGATTCACCACTCCCCACTCTCCTATAGACACCCTTGTGAAGAGTGTCACGTCCCTTCAATAAATTGCACCATGTATATGAAGGACGATGGCCAAGCTTCGCCTCCATAAACGAAGAGCCTGGATAGTACTTAGCACTGAAAACTCGACTGCACAAGGATGTCGGGTTAGTAAGGAGGCCCCAACCTTGTTTCGCGAGAAGTGAATTATTGAAAGTCGATAGATCCCTAAAGCCCAAACCCCCAACAGATTTGGGTATGCATAACCTCTCCCACCTTAGCCAATGTGTCTTCCTTGTGTCTGAGTTGTCACCCCACCAGAACTTAGACATCATGGCATTAAGATCCTCACACATGGTCTCTGGAATCTTGAAGACGGACATAGTATAGGCTGGAACTGCCTGCGCAACTGCTTTCACCAAGACCTCTTTGCCCGCTTTTGATAGCAGTTTCCCTTTCCAGCCCTTAATCTTGCACCAAACCCTCTCCTTAACATCCTGGAAGATTCTCCTCTTGTTGCTCCCCACCATAGGAGGGAGCCCCAGGTATTTATGTTGGCATCCTTCCACGGAGATCCCCATTATAGACTTTATTCCCTCCTTTAGATCATAGGCACAGTTGCTGCTGAATTGGATGACAGATTTATCCAAATTGATCATCTGCCCAGATAAGAATTCATAGACCTCCAGAACTCTTTTTATTGCCCGTGCACTCCTGATAGTAGCCTTCGCAAAGATTAAAGAGTCGTCAGCAAATAAGAGATGGGACACCAAATAAAGTGGGCAGTATTGGATGCCATCAAGTTTATTAGGAAAAATTTGAGAAAACCACCATAGTTGACT
Source organism: Turnera subulata (assembly GCA_028386065.3). Classification (NCBI taxonomy): domain Eukaryota; kingdom Viridiplantae; phylum Streptophyta; class Magnoliopsida; order Malpighiales; family Passifloraceae; genus Turnera; species Turnera subulata. The sequence continues at coordinate 41,300 of JAKUCV010006334.1, forward strand.
CCAAATAAAGTGGGCAGTATTGGATGCCAATTCAATATGCGTGCGTTTATGGTTGGATATTATGCACTTACTCCACGATCGATCATAGAGACAGCCCAAAAATTCAACCAAGAAAGCATACATTTATATCAATAGAAAATAACTTAGTCTGTGAAAAGTGAACATGCTTAAAGAATTAAAGGAGCGGAAAAGTAGAAGATTTAAGGTCTCGAGTTCGAGTCCTCGTGTACACAGAACATCTTCACTGGGAGACTCACCCACCATAACCAGGTGCATGACCCGGGTTGAATCCGGATTAGTCGAAGCAGGACTCCGGATACTGGATGGGAAACCAAATAAAAGTAGAAGATTTAAGAATGTGTCTCGTCCACTTGAGATTGTTTATATATCCCCTAATAATGGATTTAAAGCCCTAGCAGTTTATTTCATGAAGATCCCTGAGGCTAACATAAGTTGTCTTCTAGAATTGGCCTAAATCCCCAAATAAACGAACTTCTATGTCCCGTTTACAAAGACACTCAATTAAGTACAAGAAGTCAAGTTTTTCCTGACAGGTGTTATAACTTATTCAGAAGCATTTGACTAAACACAACCAGGCATTAAAAAGGTTTTCAATGCAAACTTGTGCCGTTCTTATAAAAGATGTGACTTTTATGCACAAAATTAAAATCATGTACGAAATTTTCAAGTGTTATGAAAGAGAAAGTTTCAAATACAGACTAAGAAAATCAAATCAAAATAAAAGAACGATTATTAAATCATTGGAAATAAATGAACCATAGAAAGAAAGACACTAAAAGTAAAATGACGAGGGCTTGGGGTGGAAATAATGGTGGTAGTCGGTTCATCACATCAGCACTTTATAAAATATACAGGGTGAAGCACCCTGACTCGTATTTACCATACAGGATAAACACGTGCCAGAACTGTTCTTATTATAGTAGCAGACAGTAATACAATATAAAATACAGTACAAAGCAATCCCAATTACAACATCCGTCACCCGATCCCGGGGACCATTATTCAAGGCACAACAGCAGTAGCAGAAAACATATGATACAGCAACAAAAGTAATACAGCAACACAGCAACATATAAAATACAGCAGCGGAAGTCTTAGAATGAGATGCAGCGGAGGTATGGATCCGGGGTCTGGTGGAGTAGAAACAGCAGCTGGCCAAACCACGTACCTGTACTACGAGCAACTCATCCTACGGGATGAAACCCCGCAGGCGAGGGGTGAGTCCGAAGTGCTCACTGACGATGGATAAACAGTAATATGCAGGCAAACATAATACTTTCGAAGTAAAATACAAGCAAAGACAAAACAGTGAATCAACCAGAACTTAACTAAGCCAAGACCAAAAGAAAGATTATTATTATTACCAATTTTATCTTCCAGGCCCCGTCACTGGACAAGCTAGGGTCATACCTGGTTATTAATATGTTCTGGGTGCTAGATCAAACCAAGAGAGCCCAGGGATCGACATCCCAAAAATAGATCCCAGGGATAGACATCCCATAAATATAATAATCCGGGATAGACATCCCAAGCATAGACATGTTTATCACGAGTAACCCAGATCATAGCCACACAAAACAATCTCTAACCATCTAGTCGTACCACTACTTTCCAAGTGACAATAAAGTCGTCAACACAACTTCCAATTATCCAATTATCTCATGTTATCCACAATCAATAAATCAACAACCAAAACAGCAATAACACCACAATCAAACTCAATTGGCTCAGCAGTTCAAACAAACAAATAAATACCAGAGAAACAAACATGGTATTATGTGCGACATATCAAAGGTTATCCATCCTCACCTTAGTCGATTTCCCTACTCCTGAAAGTCCTCAAATTGTCCCGGCTCTGGTTCCTCGGGATACTGCTCGTTATCAGCTCCTATATTAAACAGTAATACATGCACACATAAGATGATATGCAAATGCCAGACTAATACTGTAAGCCGTAAAATAAATACCGAACCAACTCGGTACTCCCCCGGGTTATTTCCATTATCATCATAATTCACCATTTATTTTCAGGTGTCAAAATAATCACCATATTTATACCCCGGTTATTATTCCGGTATAATACTTTGATAATACCCTTTCCAAATCATTTCCTCAAAATAATTATTATATACCATATATATTTCCCAAAATATTATTTCCAAAAAACAAATCTTGTTATTATTATTTTTTTCCATTAAATTTCCAAAATTATATCTATTTTTATTTTCCAGAATATCTTTTTCCAAATTATTTGATAAAAATAATTATTATTATCACTTATATTCTTTTCTAAGAGTAATAGTTATCATAAAATAGTCTTTCTAGAAGTTAATCACATATGTCTATATATATATTTTTCTGGTAAAGTATTTACAATATATATATATATCTTTAAGGTATTTACTATAATCATGTTATAATTATCTTATTCTCTTGAAAATATTATAATAGGGTAATTACTCCATTTATTTTCACAAGATATTACCACATACTATATATTTATTATTTTATTTCTAGAAACCATATATAATCCATATTATATATTTCTTCCCAGGATATATTTATTCTTTAATATTTATTATTATTATTTATTTTTTATTTTTTTTAATTTCCGGACTGGGCCAAATAGTGCAAGCCCAGCCCAGTGCTTAGCCCCATATAACCCAGGTGTAACCATATCAGAACCCAGGCCCACTAGTCTAAGCCCGTTAGGTAGCGTTTGTTTCGTGGTACTTGGACCAAGTCCAAGTGGACTCGCGTGGACTTGGACTCGAGTCCGCGTTTGGTTCGCGGACTTTGGATGAGTCCATGTGGACTTCCATGGACTCTAGTCCCCTGCTCATGGTACTCTGGCGTGGACTCGAGGCCCCTCGAAAAGGTGTGGCCTCGAAGTCCAGGCTCGATGGACTCAAGATTTAGGACAAAATTAGCCCTACTCTTTTTATGATATTCCAAAAAAACCAAGGGCTATAAAACCCTTCTTTCTACCCATCTAATCTTCTCTCTCTTATTTTCTCTTCCCATTCTCTTTTCTTCTTTTCTTTTTTTCT
>JAKUCV010006335.1:0-31749 GCA_028386065.3 Turnera subulata
TAAGCTTAACGTAGATAGTGAAATCTTCAAGTGAGACTTGAAGGGCTGGATTAGCCACACTAGTAGAGTGTGTGTGAACCAGGATAAATCTCTTGTGTCCTTCTATTTTTCAATTCCGCACTTCATTTCCTGCAAAGTTTTTAACTTTCGGTCATAAGCTATTCACCCCCCCTCTAGCTTAAGTCTATTGTTCCTAACAGTTGTAAGGCCCAAACCTTTTTGTGAAATGATACCCGGGGCATAGCTGCCCGTGTCTTAAAAGTTGAGTACACCTTAAGGGCATAGGTGCCCATGTTTTTTGAAGATTGATCTTAAACTAAGGGCATTGCTGCCCGAGTTTCTGAATTTGAATGCACAAAGGGCATAGCTGCCCCAGTTTTTTATTTGGAATGCATAAAGGGCATAGCTGCCCTAATTTTTGAAGTTTAATAAATCAAGGGCATAGCTACCTATATTTTCGAAGTTGATTACACCATGGCTATAGCTGCCTAAACTAATGAGAGGGGCTTAGCTGCCCAGATTTTTTGAAATAGAACATATGAAGGGCACAACTCTCCGAACTTTTGAACGCATGAAGGGCATAGCTGGCCGCATTTTTTACTTTGATCACTAAGGGCATAGTTGTCCGAAATGTTAAAATTGATTGCATCATGGGCGTAGCTGCCCGAATTCTTCAAGATGATTTCAAACCAAGGGCATAGCTTCCGAATTTATGAAGCTAATTATGTCAGGGGCATAGCAGCCCAAATTTTTGAAGTTGACTGCATCGAGGGCATAGCTACCTAAGCTTCTAAAAATAGTTACACCAAAGGCATAACTGCCCAGATTTCTTAAGTTTATTTCAAATTAAGGACATAGTTGTCCAAGTTTTCAAAATTTGTCACATCAAGGGCAAAACTGCCCACATGTTTTGAATTGATTATATATTTGGGGCATAGCTGCCTCGATGTTTCAAGATAATCATGCATCATTGGGCATAGTTGCCCGAAGTTTTAAAATTGGTCATCTCCATAGGGCATAGCTGCCAAAATTTTGAGATGATTACGCATTTGGGGGTATAGCTGCCCCGTCATTTCGAATGATTTGGATTGTGTCTTGGTGGCATAACTGCCCCAGATTTTCAAACCAAGAGCATAGCTGCTGAAAATTTTGGACACATCACAACAATCACTCACATCAATCATTCAATTTTGGTTGTTCCTTTCTTGCATTGTTTCGTCCTTAGTTTCTAAGGACTCGTCAACGAGGGGCACCTGTGAGCATCCAAATTTAACCCACGAACATTCTTCTAACTTAGATTTTAAATGTGCCTGAACCACAAGAGTAATGAGATGATTTGGTCTTTGGCTAAGGCATATTTAGAATTTATGTTAGTAGAATTCATATATTTTAGGAACTTGAACCATTATGTGCTTTGAACTATAGGATAATGAGATGATTTAATCATAGGATAAAAATATATATTAAGGTCTAATGCACTAAAATATGTTTTATTTCATTGCTTGGGCAATTTTAGTTATTTTTCAATCCAATTATATTCAGATGATTCATTTTTGGGTTAGAAATAAATTTTGAGGCCCAACTTAATGAGATATGATTTATCCAGAGTTAATTGGCCTATAAACACATTACTTGCAGACTAATTTTAGCTCTAATTTTCGTGAAAAAACAGACTTAAATCATCCGTAAATGGTAAATGTGCTTTTGACATGATTTTGCATAAAATGGGGATGTTAATGTGAATCAATCAATTAGGAGATGATTTGAGGGAGTACTAAGAAAAAGGGATTTTCTGGGTTGATTAGGGGTTAATGACATGATAAGACCAAATCAGGGCAAAATTAGGGGTTATGGGGGTCGAAAAAGGAAAGAACGCGTGAAACCAGAAGAGCCGAGCGGCCATCTTGGGATGATCGCCAGGTCTTGGAGGCCATGGAGTGATGACCGTCGGGCCTGGCGGTCATGGATGCCCAGAAAATTCTTTTTTGCCTGATTTTGTTTCTAATTTTATCCTATACGGTTTTGTCTAGATTTCCGGCCAGATTCTTGACCATTAAGTGGTGCACATCCCCTGTAATCCCAGAACTCTATAAATAGGACCTCCAATTCACATTCAAAAGGGACACAGTCTCTTTCACACACACATCACTCATAGGCTTTAGTGCTTGGAGAAACTCTACTTCTCAAAGCCAAGAAATAGTTTTATTGGCAAAAATTCTGGAGCAATTTTGTGGGAAGCATCAAGGAAAAGGAAGCAAAGGGTACACCAAGAAGAGATAAAAAAATTGAGCTAAGAATTGGAAAGAAAGTGAGTGGAGAACAAAACCCAATCCAAGGAGCTAGAGGAGGGCTACAAGAGGTAATCCTAGATCTTTTCTTATCGTTTTTTTGCTGAAATTTTTTTGTTAATAATGATGCTTTTGATGATATAAGTGCTGTGGTGATGCCATGATAAGAACTACATGGGCTTTGAGCCCGGTTGTCGGGGTACATAGGTAGTTTCTAGTGGTGCAAACTCAAGCCCAATTATTTCTATTTTCCTTTTTGTTATAGTTTATTTTCTTTATATTATGTGATTTATTTTCCACACAACACAGACTTTCACAAGGCATACAATTTTTCCTCAATTGCACAAAGTTTCGCTCCAACACGGATAGGTGCCTATCACCTTCCCATCCGTGACGAACTCCCGGGCCCAATATCTTTGGTTCGCTAATCGGTTGCCTAAAATGGAGTTCATTGGGAGTCAAGAATGGTTTTTCCCGAATTTTGTCTTATAATAAAATTCGGGTGGCGAATCCAAAAATATTGGGTGATGGTTAAGAAGAAGGTATGAGAGAATAGGTGAGAAGGCCCAATCAACTTTAGGTCGGGCCCTCACAGCTTCAGGTTGAGTTTGTAGTCCTTCCACAAATTGGGTCACTTTTCGATCTGGAAACCTGCAAGAAATTCATCTGCTAGGACAATCTTCACCGCCTTCAGGCCCTCTACAAGCCTCTGGTATTCTGTGATCTGACTGGTAATGGATTTGTCTTCCTTCATCACCCACTTGTAGAAGTTGAAAATGGCAAACTTCTGCTTCAAAGCATCTTCTGCGGTATATTTTTCCACCATATTGTCCCAGAAGTCCTTTGCTTCCTTGCAAGATACATAAACGTCAAAAAGTTCATTGGATAAAGTTTGCATTATTGTATGTCGACAAACCTTATTGGCATTATGCCAATTCTCCAACAGTTTTTTATCACCGGTTGTTGGCTTTGATTCTGTTAAGGCGTAGGCCACCCCGTGCACGTCAAGTGTTGAAAAATGCGCTCCTGTCATCTCTTGAAATTTGCTCCGACAAAAACCTTGATTTTGGACACGTCGGGATAAGGTGTTGCATATGTGACGACAGGTTGGACTTGGGATCCAGCAGCAACGGCGGCGATGGCGGCAGTAGTAGCAGCATTCTTGGGGTGGAATTCGGCCATTGGTAATATCTCTTTAGTGTGTTGGAATATTTGGAAATTTTGGTTGTGTTAAACCCGAGCTGAGGCATGTAAATCACTGTCCTAAAGAGACATTTTTGGTCACTCAAAAAGTCTTCCCAAGATACAACAACTCCTTCTACAAGAATGTAGGATACCAGAATCTGCCAAGAAATTAACACAAGATAACCCAGCAAACAAAAGAGAAGAGACTCCGAAAGGGGAAAGGGGAGAAGAATGAGAGAGGGCTTGTGTTGTTGTGTTTTTCCCTATATGTCAAATGAGTTGAAGAATGATGTATTTATAGGCAGAGAGAGGGGTAATGTTCAAAATAATTAAACAACAGGTAATATTGTGAACCACACATTTTTCTAATGACCAGGTAACAAAACCACTCCCACAATTCGCTCTAGTTAGACCAAGTAAATTCCTTAATTATCTCCAACGTTACTTTTGACCAATGTGGGACAAATTTTCCCATTTGAAATATACTACAGCAAAAATTAACTATGCTTGAGATAGCATAGAATGGTGGATTGACGATGTCCAAAACCGTTGAGAGGTCGATACTTATCCAAGTGCATGTCCATTGAGAAAAAAGAGCCAGACGCCAACTTAATCCGCTTTGAAGTTTGATGTTGGCCGAAGTATTTGTTTATATAAGAATTAGTCCATTGATCAAATTTGTTGAGAAACCCCTAGAGAATCAAGCCTTTTGATAACCAAAATTATTAGGAAATTGATGGGGAGAAACAAACCAACTAATCATCCAAAATCATGGAGTGGATCCATACTTGCCAAAATGCGGTGTCTTCGGATAAGTATGATGGTACTTTGTCGAGTTTGCAAAAGAGAGTCAAAAAAATTTAGAATTTGAGTAAACTATCATTGTAATGTCCAAAAACCAATTATAGGTTGATTACGTAATATTTGTGTCATGATATTTATTAAAAAATTTATTCTATTAAATATGTTTGTTTATTTATTTTTGTCTAGATTGCTTCAACATATTTATAACGTACAACATTTTATGTTCTTAAATGTCCTTGTGAACACCCAATTTTGACCCACCTATATTTTGTTATTTTAGATTATGGATGTGTTTATACCTATTGAATGATGAGATGATTTGATATTAGGCTAGAATATGTATAAAATATTGATATTTTATTAATTTCGGCTTTTAATATATTTTACTTTGTGATTAACGAGAAGATTTATTCGGGGCTAGAATATGTTAAAGAATTGATTTAATGAAGTATGTATGTTTTATTTTGTCTGGATTTTTTATTTGTTTTAACCCACTATTATTGAGATGATTTACTTTTGGGCAAAAAATAGATTTAGAGTCCATGTCGTCACTTTGCATTTGCTTGTATTCTGTCGCATTTACAGTTTATAAAAATCCAGAAATATTCTTCTGAGGTACGTGGGGGATAACGATTAGTGACAAGAAGCATCAAAAGCGTCTAGGAGGCTCCCGGAACATATTCGGAAAAATGCCTATTAGTTCCTAGAATTTTCCTCCGAGTTTTGTTTGCAAAAGAGAGTCTCCCTAGGATAGAACACACCCGGGAATAACCTAAGAAAGCATCAAAAGTGTCTCCAAAGCTCCAGATATTTTATAAGAATTCTTAGAAAAATGATCCAAATGGCTCTAAGCCTTACCTGAGGCCATGGGTCAACGAACTTTGACCAAGGGCATCTTAATTTTTTTACAAAAGATTTTTCTACCCAAAAATTCTACTCGTCAATATGAGTGCACCCACATTTTTTTGAAATTTTTCAGAATAAGGAAGGTCGTGAAACAATTTTCGGAAAAAAAATCAGACGGAAGGAAATTCTTGTCTGAGTTGGGCCCGCCACATGTGTGACCGGACCGGCCACACACCTGACATGGACAGTGACCGATCGGTCACAGTCCGGCCACAGGCCAAGGCTTCCCCTTTTTTTTTTGTTTCTTGCCTTGAAAATGCCTCTGATCTCCGATTTGAGTGTCATTCTTTTCCTACGATCATTTTTTTTAGGGTATGACACACCTTGGAGAATATTTTCAGAATTTTTCGGGCACCCGAAGGGTGCCGTTTGAATTTTTCAAAATCAGTGCATGCGGATCAAGGGTATTTTCGAGATTTTTGTTGAAACATTTCCCTCATTCATTTTCCGAACCGTTTTTTGCTATTGAAGCGTTAAAGGCATGAAACGACACCTTACCTCATTTTTCGAGAATTTTTCAAGAGCTAGGCGGGCCCGTTTTGATTTTACAAAAAAGTTAGCCTGACCTAGCATTTTTTACCCGAGTAATTTCTCTCACACATAAATATAAAACTAGTTTCTATTCAGAATCGCACGTTGTTTTTTGCAAATCCTTTAGAACATATTGGTTAAAGCCTCTAGGAATATTTTAGGAATTTTCCGAGCCTTGAGCGTGTGAACACCCAAATTTGACCCATGAGTATTTTATTATTTTGGATTATGGATGTATTTTTGCCTATAGATCATGAAATGATTTGGTCTTGGGCAAAAAATATGTTTATAATTTAATTTAATAGAATGTTTTTATTTTTTTGATTTGGGATTTTAATATATTTTACTTCGTAATTATTAAGATGATTTAATCCTAGGCTAAGATATACTAGAGGTCTGATTTAATAAAATATGGGTATTTTATTTGTGTGGTATTTTTCTAGATATTAGCTCATTATTATCGAGATGATTTAATTTTGGGTTGAAAATAAATATAAAGTCCAAACCAATAAGATATGGACCCCAGCAATAGCAAGTCATATTACCACATTACTTGTAGGTAATTTTAATTCTAATTTTCATAGAAATTCAGAATTAAAATATATCTTTTTCCTGTTCTGTGTTTTTATGGTAAAATAGTAGAAAAGAGGTAAATTTTGATGTGTATTTGATAAATATAAAAATTAGGTTTTGGGAGACAAGTTAGGAGTGTTTCTAGGTCAGGGAACATTCTAGAGGGTGTGAAAAAAAGTAAAAATCGGATTAAAGAGGAGAAGTGCAAAAAAAAAAAAATAGAAGCTGTACCCGAGTCCCAAAAGTAATGGAGACATGACCGCCAGGCCTTGGGTGGTCAAATAGGGAAGACTGCCAGCCCATGGCAGTCGTCACGACATGACCGCCAGGGTTGGGCCGTCGCTTCCCGTTTCGGGATTTTTTTTTCTCTTTTTTTCTCTTTTCTTGATCTTAGCTCTTAACCATCTGATCTAAAGGTTCAATCTCGACCCTAAGATTAATAGAACGACCCTTAAGGACATGAAAACTATAAATAGACCCCCCCTATATACAAATTGGACACACATTAATCTCTTCTTTACTATTTACAATAAGCATAGGCGCTTGGAGAAACTCTTCTTCTCTAAGCCTAGGGATCTTTGTTTGAGTTGTTATCTGGAGACATTTCTTGGAGTGGATCAGCAAAGAGTTGGAAGCAAGTGAAGATCAATAGGAGGGCAAGAAAAAGGCGGTTGAAAGCAATTTCGGTGGTGATCCAGAGTAGAAATCCCTGTTGCAGGCAATCTCAGTAAATCGATAATATCTTAAGTTGCGGATGTCGGTTTGCTGCGTACTTGGTGTCTCTCGAAAGAGAGAGATCTACAACTTTTTGTGTTGAAGTTAGAGGCTAATTAGACCATTTTCTTTATTTAAAGTGTTGTTGAAGTTGACACAAAGTTGAGCTAAGGAGTGGAAGAAAAGTCGATTAGGAAACCCCATTCCGCAAGGAGCAAGAGGAGGGCTACAAGAGGTAATACTAACCTTGATCTTTTTTTTTTGCTGTTGACGTGATGCTACGTCTACTAATGCTTTTTATTGTTGGATAATGCTTTATAAGAACTACGTGCGCTTTGAACCCAGTCGTCGTGGTACGTAGGCCGATTCTAGTGGTGGAATCTCAAGCACAATTAAGTTTTACTTTTTGTTTTGTCCTTGATTTTATGTTATTATTGTTGTTGATGATGCATCAGGAAGACTTTGATCATCAATTGCACATGATTTCGCTCCCAACATAGATGGGTGCCTAACACCTTCCCATCTGTGAGGAACCCCCTAACCCAACATCTTTGGTTCGCTATGACTTGTTTCCTTATGAAGTTGTAGAAGCCTAAGAAATGTTTTTCCCTGAATTTTTCCCTGCAATAAAATTCGAGTGGTGACTCCATTGATGTTGGATGATGGTGAGGGACCAATTAATTTTTGGTCGGGTCCTCACACTTGGCGACTCCATTGGGGATATAGAGGGTTTAAGAAATCGTGCGCAATCGTGGATTATAGTATGCTTTTTTTGTTTGTCATATGTGTACCTTGCGTTCATGATTTATGTGTGAAGCTTCTACCTTAAGAGGGTAAGAGGATTCAAGTCCATTAACTACCGTCCTACGGGGTTAGTGGCCTATGTGAACCTATTTTTCGCCACTTAACAATCACGGGTTAATAGGCTCGCGATCTCATGCTACGTCCTACGTCACATATAAGGTAGGCCAAACTTGTTAGTAATATGCCCAAAAGCCAATCAATGGATGATTGTAGTCATGTATATACATTAAGGTTATTCCAATAAATATGAATATGAGATAATCGCTTGCACATATTTATAACCCTAGAATATTTTGTATTCCTAAATGTCCCTAGTCGATTATTATTATGGATGGGTTGTAATAATAAATTAAGACTAGCGTATGTTAAGAATTGTATGAGATACGAATTCTACATATGGGTACAAGTTAGAGAATTTGTGGACTGGACCGACCCACATAAGAACCCTACATGGAACGTTATATGATTGTCATTAGTGGTTCTTATATGTATTGTCCTTAGACCTGAGATCATCAAGGTTCCCAACATGTGAGTCATATACTTTGATATTATTCCTAGTCATCCGTAACTGGGTGGACTTAAGGGTAATCATTGGGTATATGATAAATGTGTAGTGGGTTTTGATTGATGAAGATGGAATTCGTCCGACCCATATAACGGGTATATTATCAGATGGGCTTCTTGATAGAGTTGAACTGTTAAATGCATGGCCATGCTCGGATTATATGATATTGTGTTATCGTGAGTATCCATTTTACACAGTTAACTCGGGGATCAAGAAACTAAGATTAAACTTATACGAGATTGACGTTTTCCATGTCTCAGTTTAATCTTGATAGTGGACGAAAGGACGATGACATGTTCCGAGGCATATAGAATCAATATTGATCTTGTCGTTCGGGTAGCAATGATGTGTTGCTAGACGCTGCTTTTTGCTTATAATTGTAAAATGAGATTTACAATTATTGCCGGACGTTACAAGTGCCTACAGGGTCACACACATAGAACCGTTGATTCGAGTAGGTGGTTGAACCATGGTTGGACCGTGGTTGAACTGGTTTGTGGTTGGACCGTGGTTGAACCATGGTCATTTTGGTTCACTAATTATCTAAATTATTGAACCAGGTTTAGTGCTGTGTTGTGTTGATGTGTGATAATGCATTAGTGGTAGACAAAACATGGTGAGTGTCATTATCATGCTACCTTTGGGCCATAGTGTTGGCCAGTAGTCTAATTAACTGATGCATTGTGTGTTAGTGTGATTATGTATGGAGTGATCAGTTTTTCAGACTTGAGAGCTTTAGCTTAACACCACGCCACACACCAGAAAACTAGAGTAAGACATGAGTTTTTCAGACACACACTCTATTCTTCTTCTTTGAGAAAGAAGGAAGAACACCAAAACACCACAGGTTCAAGCTCCCGAATTCTGCAGCTAGCACCGCGTATCGGGAGAGCTCGAGTTGGAGACCGTGTGACGGTTTCCGGCTAGTCATCACGGTTCGTGTGGATACCATAGAGGGGCGGGATACCTTCCGGCTCTAGCTGATTCCGCCACAATAGTTGGGTGAAAGATCTCAACCCTACAAGGTACGAAAATTGTTATTCGGTTTAGCTTGCTTCACATGGATCCTCCATGTGTTTCCGGGTTTCCGCTGCGCATTTGTTGCATTTAGATTGTCTATTTTGCATGCTCGGAAACTTACAAAACTATCCCTTAGCGGTGGTCCTTTGGCCCCGAACCAGGTACATACCCTAGCATCCCACGCATAATGATTCAATATGTGGTACGTGTATTCGTGTAAAGGGTGTTTTGTGTTTTTGTGCTGATTGTGAGTTGTGTATTGTTGTTATAAATCCGAATATCATCCATATATTAGTGGTGAGTGAAGAAAAGAGTAGATAATCTCCAAGGCTTAGTTAGAAGGAAGATGGATAAGTTGAAGGCACTCGATTTTCAAGGACGTTTCCATCAACTAAAACGTTGAGATAGTTTGAAAATCCGGGTAGATGCCCTTTTCTCTATGAATTCGGAAATAGGATTGCATGTTGCATAATATTCTGCATGGTTTTAAAAATAAAATGCATTAAATTCGGGAATCAATATCCATCCCATACCTCTTTGAAACCGAAACCTTTTTTATAATGGCCCGTCCTTTGAACCCATACAACGAGATCTTGAAATCCACTTCCATATTTGACAATGAACCTTGTGCAAAGACTGTGGCAAGTGGAATAGGAGTGTTGACAACAAGGGTATGACCCCGAAAAACGTTCCGATGAAGAAGAGAGTGCAACCAAAGTGGGAGGAGCGTAATCTGCATCAAGAAAGGAGGAGAAACTTTGATTTAGGACTATAAAATAAATTGGAAGAGACAATCCCTCGAGGAATCGTAGTTGGAGATGCATTTCGCCCAAATAGCGATGATGATTCTGAGACCAATGAACAAATGGATGAACACGATGCAATGGACACTAAAGAAGAGAAGAATAAGCCAGGGGATGAAGACGATGTGATTGAAGTCGAGATTCACGAAGATCACCCAAATGAAGTCATTGCCACGCCACGAGTACCACAAAGGAAGCTTGTATACCAGATAAGATTGAGAGGACAACGGAAAGTGATGCCTAGATATGTCATACGAAAGGAGAGTGGAGACCATTAACCATAGGATCGAGTCCGTTATTCCAACATACCCCGTAGGGGCCTTCTTGTTTTCTTTCGATTTTGCTTCGTGAAATGAATAAAAATTCTTCATCCTTTTATGAATATGACGTGTCATGAACCTTGTCAAACTTAGTTGGATTAACTTGGGGACCATAAAATGAACTACGTAGACCTGATCCAGCAAAAAAAATTTTCATTTTAAGTACTTTATCCAAGAAACATCAAAGAAAGCCTGGCTTGTAGAATTATTCTCCCTCCAAAAAAAAGAAAAGAAAGAAAAGGAAAAGAGAAAAAAAAAGGAAAAAAGAAAAAAAAAAGAGGAAAGGAGGAGGAAGGCTCATAACCAACATGCCATTAATTTAGAAACCAACAATCTTGGTAAAATTTTAGAATTAATGTGAAAATAGAAATACCACTTTTACTTGTACTTAGGCAACTCAGAAACGCTTTCGGTCAAATTAATATTGGTTCTCATGCTAATTTTGCTAAGAATGATGAGGTTCAGGTTTGAGTCGGTCGTGTCCATTGTTTGTTTAGAAGCATCCACCCGGACTAAAGGAATTGAGCCCATTGTCATTACACTTGGTAGCCATCCCGAGAAGGAGAAGAAAAGAAAAAAAAAAAAGAGGGGAAAGAGGGGAAATTAGTCCGCTAGGTTGAGAACCCGAGAGCGGCATAGGCAAAAGTTAGGACGTGTCCACTAGGTTGAAAACGCAAGAGGGCGTCCTAGGCTAAATGTTAGGGCTAGTGGTGATCGGATGTTTTGTGGGCATACTCGGTGTTGTTTATCTTCTCTAACATCAAGTTAATGACCTCGAGACTCGTTGTGTACCCAAACTTTCTCTGATTAAATGGACAAAATAAACCAGATTCCCAGCTCAAACGATTATGAAAATTGCATACAAGGTTGCATCTCGTAGAAAGCATAAACATGCATGCATTAAGAAAATATCAGAAAAAACAAAAAAAAATAAAGGTCATGCGTCTAGGTCTAGGAAATGCATACATCATAAAATCAACTACGCTTCTTGCCCTGAATCCGATGATCAGAAGTCTGAATGATGTGGGTCAGTCCTACTACTATCCTCTATGGATCCTGCAAGTGCACAGGGTTGTTGTAGTACTTATCAAGGTCGTATCCACAGGGACTGGGTTGAGCCTGTTACTTGTTAAATAGATAAATTAGGCTTGAAACAATTAAAGAGAAGTGGATTTTGGGTAAATGATAATTGAAATGTAAACTAAGCAGTAAAATAAATGTAACGACAGAGTTTAATTAGGAAGAAGTAAGAATTGGTGAGGTCATAGGCATTCGGGGTTCACATGTCCCGTTTTATGCTTTAAATTACTCAACCGTGCTGCAATAGGCTGAGCCTGTTGACGGCCTGTGTTTAATAAGAAGTCTTGAAGGGGCTCCCAACCTAGTGTACTATCATCAGCTTTCGATCTTATTGATAGTTCCCCAAGCTTCCATCTACCCCCTGTCACTATGATAGACGTTCACTTAGGGGTGAAGTTTAGTGTTGGTGCTAAATACTCACAGTCTCTCCCTATCTTCTCTCAAACGGCTAAGGAGTGAAGGCTGGCTACTGTTGGTCTAGTACACCTGGCTTCACCTCTCGGTCCTTCACCAAGCTACTAATTAATTAAATTAGGCTTCCCAATAGTCAATCAAGAGTCAAATTAAAATGGTGTTAGGATATAAGGATTGGTTCTTGCAGGGACCTGTCTACTGCATGTAGTCAGGATATAAAGATTGGTTCTTGCAGGGGCTTTCAACCTATACTGCACCCATTTGCTTTCACTCACAAGTGCCTCCCATGATTCTCACTCATCCTAATGCTTTTGCATCGGTCAAATCTAGGGGACTAAGAATGGTGTTGAGGCTAATTCCTCAATTAGTTCCTAACTTCTGTCAAAAGCTAAGAACTAAGGGTTGGTTGTTGTTGGTACAGGAGCTATGGTTTCACCTCTCGGTCCTTCATCTAGCTACCTATAATCATGCATGGATTTGATCAAGACTCAGACATGGAACAAATTTGCAACAACTAAGACAAGAAAATAGGTTAAAATTATAGGAAGAGCAATTTATTGCAATAAAATCAGATACATATTACACCCCTTCAACCTAAGAGGGGTTGTTTAGTTCATAATCATAATTACAAAAACAATGCGGACAAAGGATAGCATAATTTTTGGAACAAACTGGAGGGTAGAGACAACACGATTTCTGCCCAGAAAAGGTTGCAGAATCGTGTTTCCCTTGAACCGTTGAAATTTTTGGGTTTTATCCTTCTTCCAGAACTTCTGAAAATGTCTGGTGTATGATCGATGGATAAAATTCGATGCTTTGTTATTCTTCCTTCTTCCTCTATATAGGCGCAACTTGGCCTCTTCTCTCTTCCCTACTTGCTTAGAAATCATGAGGGTTGAGCAAGTTGGTTTTCATTTCCCCATCTTGTTCATCAGGATAAGGCGCCATGGGAAGTGTGTTGATAGGCTGAAATCAGTCAGGTCTGCAGGTTTAGAAGACTTTTAGACAGGATAATAGTTCTTTAAGTGGAATATTCTCTTGGTGGAATGATTATTGCCTCTCTCCCTTTCAGAAAGTCTTCTGAAATGCTCAGGGTATGATTGTAGGATTGAAAGTTCTGCAAGTGGCAAATTTAGTATTCATTCTTCACATTTCTGATTTCTGCAGAATCCACAGGCTGAGCCTGTTGTGGGTCTGTTTGCAATCATTCTTGATTCTTCCTTACAATTGATTCCAACTTCTCTTGTGATTGGTGTGGTGGCATGGAGGCTTTGTGGATCAAGGCAAGGATAGTCAAATCCAGTGGATGTTTTGTGATTGGAGGGGGGTTCGTGGCCTTTTATTGATTCTGCAACGAACAACAGGATCTCGAAATCCCGAAACAGGCTCAGATTGTAGTAGAGACTGTTCCTACGAATTCTTCAATGAAATTCTTCGAAATGCACCTAGAATCACTAATCACACAGTAAGGGATGGAATTTAAAGAAACATGATGAAATAATGCAAAAGAGGGCATATAATCATGATAGAATGAGAGCAAATTATATCTAAAATCATGCCTAAAACTAGACCTGGCAATTCGTGTTGTCATGTCGGGTTCGTGTCGGGTTGAACAGGTAATCGGGTTCCAAATCTTCAACCCGACCCGACCCATTTAATAATCGTGTCGTTTCGTGTCCAACCCGTTTATTATCGTGCCGGGTTCGAGTTGACCCGCGGGTTACCTATTAAGTCTAACAAGCCTAAAAATTAGTTTGAAATTTTTTTATTTTGCGTATTTTTTGAGCAAATAGGTATATAATTAGATTTTCTCATATATTAAAGAAAATTACAAATTGTAGAATCATAATATAATAATATTTTAAAGCATTTATAGAAATATTTTTGGATAATTTTAGTAACTTTAGCCTTAAATATTGAATAAGTCTTATATTAAATCAGTAAAGTATCAGTACCCTAAATATAATCGGGTCACAAACAGGTACCTATCGGGTTGGCGGGTCAACCCGCGACCTGACCTGCTAATTCTCGTGTCGTGTCGGGTCGACCCATTTAACTAAACGGGTTGAAAATCTCTGACCTATACCTGCTAATTTCGTGTCGGGTTCGTGTCGGGTTGTCGTGTCACTACCCGTTTTCCCAGGTCTACCTAAAACTATGTATATTTCATGTGCATCAAAATACCCCAAACTGAAGATTTTGCTTGTCCTCAAGCAAAAAGAAAAGAAAAGAAGGCATGATTTTGAAAGGAAGTAAGGGCATTCCCAATGCATCCAATTTTCACTAGGTGTCTTCCTTGTGATGTCTTAATTCAGTCTTCCTCATATTTTCCTTCAAAACTGCATTAATTCCAACCAAATTCCTTGTCAGTAGTTTTTGTCTTAAAAATTGCAGAAATAATCTTTCAACTGGCCTCCATTCTTTCTGTCATCTGAGAGCTTCTGCTAAAGAATGGAAAGTGAAAACGTTACCTCATATGTAGACCCATTACCTCTTGTCTCCATTAAGGTGCATAAGTCATCAAGCTAGGATCACCAGGACTTTTAACTGCGTTGTACTGAGGCTGGGTGAAGGCTGACAAGGGAAGGTGGATAGATTTGCACAAAGGTCAATGGCATGTGAACTCAATATTTTAGTTCCTGTTTATGAACAAC
Source organism: Turnera subulata (assembly GCA_028386065.3). Taxonomy (NCBI): domain Eukaryota; kingdom Viridiplantae; phylum Streptophyta; class Magnoliopsida; order Malpighiales; family Passifloraceae; genus Turnera; species Turnera subulata. The sequence continues at coordinate 14,662 of JAKUCV010006335.1, forward strand.
ATGAGACTGTATAGAAGCTGAATGACTTCGTATTTTCTGAGGTCTGTATCCCAATGCTTCAGCCACTCTTGATGTAGCCAATGAATCCAACGAATAGATTGGATTTTGTGTTCTAGGAGTACGATGTTCCAGATGTTGCCTCTGTCATTCCTCCCTCTTTTTCTTTATTTTGTTTTTTCTTTACTTCTTTACTTCTTCCTATTTTCATTTTCATTTTCTCTTTCAAAGGAGGAGGGGGTACATGTATCTGGTGGCATTGTAATTTTTGTAATGTCTGAGCATGGACAATCTCCATTTTCTTAATTTGATCAAATCTTGTTCACAAGCTCATCAGCAGGGTGAGGTTGTTTGAGGAATTTGTGCCCTTAGACACCAACGGCCCCTACTCTGGCTGCAAACGGTTGAGGTGGGATGTGCAGGGTAAATGAATGAAATTAGGGCCATCATAATCGCCTCAAATGGGGTTGCAAGGGTCTGATGAGTAAGGTGTGGATTTGTGTGGTCTGTTGGTATGCCAAAGATTGCCTAGATCCTCTCTTACTTGAAAACTTTTACTTGAATTTTGCCTCGACAGAGGTAAGGGTCTGTTCTAAAGTAAACAGGTTGAGCCTATATAGTTTTGAAAACTCTTTAGCAAGATCCTTCTCTTCTGACAGAATTCATGGAATGCAGTTGCTTGATTGTTCCTGCTTTGCTTGCTTTGAGAAAATAAGACAAGTCTTGAGATTAGAATTTGACCAGAGTTAATTGGAAAAAAAAGGATGCATAAATATAAGGACAGGCTCACACTGGGAGAAATATAATGAAAATAGATGAAAATTGAAATTGCATTAAGTAAACATCAGAAAATACATAAAGTCACAAAATGGAAAAATTGCACCCTAAATACCCCAAACTAATAATCTGCAGTGTCCTTACTGCAAAAACTAAACAAAAATGGGGTGCAATGCCACAACAAGGATACGGAAAGTAAACACACACTGCTAAAGGCTGTTGACGTCCTTGATTGTCCTGAGCCTGTGCCTCAGGCTGTGTGCCTTCTTGCGCTGCATCTATGGCCTCAGCCTGTTCCTGAGGCTGTGGGGGAGGGAGATTGAGGCATGCCAAGATGTTGTTATCAATCCTGACAGTGCCTTACACTAGTTGAAAGCGGTCAAGGGAGAGCCCGTAATGGTGAGCCAGGGCTGTGATGATGCCTACACATGAAAGGTAGGCCGCCTGCCTCTGTGTTTGAAACCGGCGAAGGATGAAGCAGTCGGTGTTGAGTGGCTGGCGGTGCACCATGCACCAGAGTATGAACAGTTCTTCAGTTTGGATAGTCAGACGGCTCTTATTCCTATAGTAGATGTTGTGGGAGAAGAAGTGCTGGATGATGCAGAGACTGTGGCTGCAGAAGGAGGTGGCGCTATTGGACAAGGAATTGTAGCTTGGTGCTGTTGAGATTTCACTCCATAAAACCTCGACGTCGAAGTTGGTAGGCTGCTCCCCGTACTCGATATTTCCAAGGTCAAGGATTTCATTGAATTGGGCAACGGTGAGAACGCGGTTCACGTTGCCCAAGCTGAACCATGCTATGCCTTGTTGGCGGCCTTATGGTGGTTGATAGGAGTGGGAGCTATAAAACTCTCGGGTTAGGTCTTCATAGGTTTGCTCTCCTAGTTTGGCAAAATTAAACCGTCCCACAGGTTGAACGAATCGCCGGATACTATTCCGGAAGCCAAGTTGTCTGAGGGCATCCTTGTCGAGCCAGCGACTGACAAGCACAATCTGAGATTGTGCACGTGCCTAGGCTCTTCGGTGGTCTACGTTGGCAGCCTCATCCTTTTGTTCCTTACCCTCTTCATCGTTACTGGGAGGCAGGGTAATTGCTAAGCGAGGGCGATCTTGGTTGCGTTTTGATCGCGCCTAGATTTTTGTGGGTTTGGTAATGGGGGCTGGTCTGCTAGAGGTGGCTGTGGTTTTGTGTCTGGAAGTGGTGGAGCGAGTGCACAGTAGTTTGGTTGGACGCTTGGCAGAGGTGGGTGTGGTCGCAGGTTCCGGTGGAGGATCGACATTGAGGTCGATGTCGTCGCCGTCGTTGGTGGAGTTTTGGTTTCAAAGGCGGCGCTTGTATTGGGTGAGTGGGGGTGTGGAGGTTTCGATTGGTAGGTCGACAGTCATGTCGTAGATGATTCGGGGTGGTGGAGTTTACGTGGTGGTTGTGTCTGTTGTTATGTCGGGGGTGTTGGTGGTTGTGTTTGTTGGTGGTGCAGATAAGGCGAGGAGAGGTGGGGGTTGTTGGGTTTCTGGTGGAGGTTACAGTTGGGCGAATTGGGTTATAAGGATGTGTAGGGGAGGGAGGTCGTGGTGTAGTTGTGGTGTAAAGGTGAGGGGAAAAGGTTGCAGTGGAGGTGGATTGATGGGGAGGTTGCGGTGGACGAATTGGAAGAGGGGTCGGGTGATGGTGTAGGGGAAGCTGATGGGTTCGTTGGTGGTGTTTGTGTTTGTTGGGTTGGAGGAGGAAGTGGGTGAATTGGGTGGGGTGCTCTTGCTGTCGGCCATTATGTAGATGGGAGGAATAGTTGCTGGTTTAGGGTTTGCAGTAGGAGAGTGGGGCGAGAGGAGGAAGATGAAGTGAAAGCGGTAGGGGTAGGGGTTGTTTTTTTTATAGACAATGATGATGGTTCAAAAATGGTGAAGAGGTGGGAATGTGAAAAGGAGTGTCTGTTGGGTAATGATTTTGCCGCCTAAATTTTGTATATGTGTTGCAGTTTATGCGCATGATTGACACGTGGACATAGGGGGTGTACCCTTACTAAGCAAGGAAATGATATGTAAGGCAAAACTTCCCCTGTTCTCTTTTGTGCAGGATACAAAAGTGGAAACAGGCTGAGCCTATTTGGCCTTACTGTGCCACAAGTTTTCCCTAGGTAGAGAAAATGTGTTCGAGGAGAAGTTCGTGTCCTATGCTCAGCGAGACCCTATTCCCAACGTTTCCAATCGAGATTCCCTATTGCTAAATTTCCCTTAGGTGCAAAAAATTGTCTAATTGAGGTGTTAGATTAAGGAAGAAGTTCGACATAGGCTCAGTTTGTTGTGAGTCTGTGTAAGCATCAGAATACGCTTTTTGCAAAGAAAAAACTGAGGCCAACTATCAAAAGGGTGTAGAAGAACTTTCCTGAAAAATTTCTAACTTGATGATTCTCTCCTCCATCGGTAACAACACTTGATAATTAAAAACAAAAGAAAAGAAAACACAAAGCAATACAAAAGCAATCCGAAGGAAAAGGTAAAAAAAAAATTGAAAATTATCACACTTGGTTTTTTTTCCTCCAAGTGCGTGCCTCTTTTACGTTTTTTAGCTGGACACTTCCCCATTCTTCTAGTTGGGAGGTGGATCATGGAGCAACTGAGTCTCCTAATATTCATTGGTCTTTGTATAGTACAGCTTCAGTCTGTATCTATTGACCTTGAATGGGCCTGTTTGCTCATTGTGGATTTCAACGGCTCCATGGGGATAACAGTGTGACACTGTGAAGGGCTCAGACAATCTTGATCTAAGCTTTCCAGGGAATAGCTTTAGGCGAGAGTTGTAGAGGAGAACTTGGTCGCCTTCCTTGAATTTCCTAGGGTGGATCCTGCTGTCATGCCATTGCTTTGTCCTCTCCCTGTATAATTTGGCATTTTCGTATGCATCCAGCCTCAGCTCGTCTAGTTCATTAAGCTGCAACAGTCTCTGCTCTCCCACAGCCTGTGTGTCAAAGTTTAGAGCCTTGATGGCCCAATATGCCTTGTGTTCAAGTTCCACAGGTTGGCAGGCTTTTCCAAAGATAAGGCGGTATGGAGTGGTGCCAATGGGTGCCTTGTAGGCTGTACGGTATGCCCAGAGAGCATCATCAAGCTTGACTGACCAATCCTTACGTGATGGTCCTATTGTTTTCTCCAGAATCTAATTGATCTCTCTATTTGTCACCTCGACTAGGCCACTTGTTTGAGGATGGTAGGGAGTGGCCACCTTATGACTGATTCAATATTTTCTTAAGAGAGCTTTAAACTATCGGTTGTAAAAATGGGTACCTCCATCACTGACTGTGGCTCTTGGAGTGCAAAATCGAGTGAAAATGCTCTTCCCTAGGAACCGTGTCACCACCTTGATATCATTAGTTGGGGAGGCAATGGCCTCAACCCATTTGAAAATATAATCAACAGCTACTAGGATGTAGTTGTTTCCATATGAACTCGGGAATGGTCCCATGAAATCAATCCACCAAACATCAAACAGTTCCACTTCTAGAATGGCCTATTGCGGCATTTCTTGCTTCCTTGAGATGTTCCCTGTGCGTTGGCATTCCTTGCGAGCTACCAACCAATTGAGTGCATCTTCAAACAAGGTACGCCAGTATAGTCCAGCTTGTAAGATCTTGGAGGCTGTTCTAGTTGCGCCATGGTGTCCTCCACATCGTGCATTGTGGCAACTGTGCAGGACCTATGCCACCTCCTCTTCAGGAACGCATTTTCTGATCATTCCATGTCCACACCTTTTGAACAGCAAGGGCTCATCCCAGAGGTAGTTCTTCACATCAGAGAAGAACTTATTCCGCTGTGAATAACTCAGGTCTGGTGGAAGGGCTCCACAGGCTAACAAATTAACAAATCTGCGTACCACAGTGTGAGCCTGTAAGTGACACTGTGTATGGTTGCGATAAGGCTGTCATCTGGTAGATGGTCATCAATTGGCAAGTTTTCTCTAGGCACGTGTTTGGGAGGCAGCCTGGACAGGTGGTCAGCTACCATCTTCTCTGTACCCTTCTTGTCCCAAATCTCCAAGTCAAATTCTTGAAGTTGGAGGATCCACCTTAGAAGTCGTGGCTTGGTTTCCTTTTTTGTCAATAAATACTTCAAGGTTGAATGGGGAGTGTGCATGATGACCTTGTAGCCTAATAAGTATGCTTGAAATTTGCCAATGGCAAAGACTACTGCCAAGAGCTCCAGTTCGGTTGCGGCATAATTGATCTGTGCATCATCTAGAGTACAACTTGCATAGTGGATTGCATGAATTTTGTTGTCCTTCCTCTGTCCTAGCACAACCCCTATTGCATGGTCACTTGCATCACACATGATCTCAAAAGGCTGACTCCAATCTAGGGGCTGAATGATTAGGGCTAAGGTCAATGCGGTTTTTATCATGTGAAAAGCATCTAAAAAAGTTTCTTTAAATATAAACTCGGCATCCTTAATAAGGAGATTTGTCAAGGGTTTTGCAATTCTTGAGAAGTCCTTAATAAAGCACCAATAAAAACCTGCACGGCCAAGAAAAGCTCGAATTGCCATAACAGAGTTGGGCGGTGGAAGTTTTTCAATTATATCAATTTTAGTTTGGTCCACCCCAATCCCTCGGCCTGAAATCTTGTGTCCAAGAACAGTACCTTCAGTTACCATGAAATGGCAGTTTTCCTAATTGAGCACTAGGTAAGCAGCCTCACACCGTTCCAACACTGTTTCAAGGTTAGCCAAACAAATACCGAAGGAAGTGCCATAAATAGGAAAATCATCCACGAGTACCTCCATTATATGCTCGATCAGGTCATGTAATATGGCCATCATGCAACGCTGGAAAGTGGCAGGGGCATTGCACAAACCAAATGACATGCGCCCATATGCAATTGTGCCACAGGGGCTTGTAAATATTGTTTTCTCCTAATCACTTGGGTGGATTGAAATCTGGAAGAATCCAGAATATCCATCCAAGTAGCGAAAATGTGTATGCTTGGTTAGTCTTTCTAACATCTGGTCAATGAATGGTAATGGGAAATGATTCTTTCTAGTGGCCTTGTTGAGTTTCTTATAATCTATGCACATTCTTCAGCCCGTGACAATCCTAGTTGGTATGAGTTCCTCTTTTCTATTTTTCACTACTGTCATTCCTCCCTTCTTAGGAACTACATGTACTGCACTAATCCAAGGACTATTCGAAATTGGATATATGATCCCAACATCAAGTAATTTCAGAATTTCTTTTTTAACCACATCTTTTATATTTTCATTTATTCTCCTTCGTAGTAATACTATGGGTTTACTGTCCTCTTCTAAAAGTACGCGATGCATGCAAAGATTAGGACTAATACCAGTGAGGTCATCAATGGTATATCCTATCGCCCTTCGGTGCTTGTTAACAACTTTGCACACTTTTTCCTCTTCCTCATATGAAAGGTCAGCTCCAATGATAATAGGAAATTAGGAAGTTTCAGGCTCTAAGTAGATGTACCTGAGCTTGAGTGGCAGAGGTTTCATTTCCACCTTTGGCTTGTCTTTGGCAAGTTCTGGTTCATGAACAGGCTCTGTAACGGGTTCTGTAACAGGCTCAGCCTGTTGTTTTATAGTTTGGGTCTGTTCGTTATTTTCTGGCACTATTTCTTCTACCAGAATTTTTGCTACCTGCTGCAGGGCTGTTTCGTCCCCATCAATAAGACCATTGACCAAGCAACCCAACAACTCATCTTCATGTTTTTCCATGAGTTAAGATGCCTTGACAAGCACATCAACAGGGTTTGGTATAGCATCTACCACGTAGCACTGTCCTGCTCTGAACTCATTTCTTTGTGCCTTTTGCACATTGAACTCTATTGTTTCTTCTTCAAGTCGCAGTGTCAATGTTCCATTGGTACAACCGATCATGGCTCTTGCTACGGCTAAGAAGGGACATCCCAAGATGATATGTGTCTTTTCATCCTCTATCATGTTCATCACCACAAAGTCTATAAGGATGTAAAAATTTCCAACTTTGACTGGCACATCCTCCAACACTCCAATAGAATACACAAGTGAGCGATCAGCAAGCTGAATCGTCATCCTTGTGGGCTTGATGTCTCCAAGGTTCATGTTTTGAGTGACGGAGAGAGGTAACACGCTGACACTGTCTCCAAGATCACATAGGGCTCCTTCAATTTTCTTGTCCCCAATGTTACAAGGTATTGTGAAACTTCCTGAGTCTGCACATTTTCGGGGTGGATGGTGCTTAATGAGAGCACTTCCCTGGGCTATCATGGCTACAATCTCAATGTCATCAATGGTTCTCTTCTTTGTCAAAATATCATTGAGAAATTTAGCATATGAAGGCAATTGTTTAACCACATCACTGAAAGGAATATTGACATATAATTTACTCAGCATTTCCTTGAACTTACTGACTTGCTTCTCCAATTTGGACTTGTGGTAAACTTCTGGAAATGGGAGAGGAGGTTGATAAGGTCGAACAGTCTGGGGTTGTTTCTTAGCTCTTTCTGTGCTAACAAGTTCGGCTACAGGCTTAGTCTATATCTGCACTGACTGTCCAGGGCTGGATGTCGATGCTCATTGCTTGGTTTCATCTGTAGCCTCAGATGGTATCGGCGCTGTTTCCTTCAACTCCTTCCCGCTGTGAAGTGTCATAACCTTGACATGCTCACTCCTTGTATTTTTTATTGGTTTTCCCCGGAGGGCTCCTTGTTGACTGGTGGACATTATGGCTTGTTGAGCAATTTGATTCTCAAGGATTCTATTGTGGGATTTGATTTAACTAATCTCCTTGCTTATTTTGTTTTGGTTTTCTAGGATGGATTGCAACATGCTCATCATATCAGTGTTGTTGCCTTGCTGTCCTCCTTGATTCTGCCTTTAGTAATGAGGATGTCCATCGTAGTTTTGTCTCTGGTACTGGGGCTGTGGTGGAATGCTCTCTTCGTTTGGTGCCTTCCAAGAGAAGTTGGGATGGTTTCTCCAAGATGCATTGTAAGTGTTTCCATATGGACCCTGCTTCTGCTGGATGTAGTGAGGCTGTTCAGAGTCACATTCAGCAAAGAGTGGACAACTCGAAGTGTTGTAAGGTCCTCCACATCTTGCACAGTCTGGGTTGTGGCTGCAGTTGCCTTGACTTGAGCAGCCCCTTACTGGTTCCGGAGGGCTTTTATTTCTGCCTCTAGTTTGGTCATTTGATCTACACCAATTATTCCAAAGGATTTGGACCCCATAACTTGGGCCTTTCTCTTAGACAGGGCTTCAAGAATGACGACTCCATCATCATAGTCTTTATCCGAAAATGCACCATTGGATATTTTGTCCAATGTGTTTTGGTCTTCATCACATAGGCCGCAATAGAATTGCTCAAGTTGCACAGCCTCATCAAATTGGTAGTTTTGACATCTCCTTAGTAATCCTTTGAAGCGTTCCCAAGCATCTCGAATTGATTCATCATAGCATTGAGAAAAGCCACTTAGTTGCTGCCTCAGATTTGGAGCCTTGCTTGATGGAAGGTATTCCTTCAAGAAAGCTCTGACTAGACTTTCCCAGTCAGTAAAATGGCCAGATTCATGGTTGCTGAGCCATTCTAATGCTACATCTCTAAGTGAGAATGGGAACACTCTCATGTATAGCTGCTCCTTGGTCATCCCTACTATATTTAAAGTGCTGCACACCCGCAGAAAATTCTGCAAGTGCGAGTTTTGATCTTCAGGGGGCGTGCGTCCAAAAGTGCGCCTTTCCAGCATGCTCAGCAAGTTTGTTCGAATCTGACATGAGGCATCTACATCTGGAATGGCTATGCTGTTGTGGATTATGGTGGTTGGTGGTTGTAGGAGCTGTGACATGGGGATGTAGGGCCGAACAGGCTAAGCCTGTTCAGATCCTAGATGCGCTCCTTCGTCAGGTCTGTCCACGAAAATCAGAGCTAAAATTAACCTGCAAGAAATGTGTTAATGGGCTGGGTAAACTTTGGAAAATCCATCTACTTGGACCCTTAAACCCATTCCTAACCCAAAAATAAATCATCTCAATATAATTGGGTTAAAAACAACTAAAAGAGCCCAAGCATTAAATTGAAATGTATAATGTAAATAAACCTTATCATATGTTTTACCCCTATGATTAAATCATCTCATTAATCCTAAGGTTTAGATGCATAAAGGTTTAGATTACCAAAATATATTAATTCTACTAAATTAAATTCTTGTCATGCCTTGACTCGAAATCAAATCATCCCATTAACCTCAAGTTAATCATGTTTGGAATCTAGTTTTAGTAAAATATTTGTGGGTCAAATTTGGGTGTTCACAGGAGCCGCACCCGGTACTAGCGCAAGACTGCAGGCCTAAGGGTCGACGGCCTCTTTCCCTAGCCTCGCCGTCGAACAAAAAGGATTCGGCGAGAGTGCATTAAGACCTCAGCAACAGCGGGTCACTTAGGACGCGACTGAGATCAAAGAGATAAGCCAATTTATGGAAAGATCGAAAATGGCGAAAGAAAGGACAGTAGTGGAAGCGACAGCGGCAGGCCAGTAACCAGTTGTGCTTCAAACAATTTCCCCGGCTTATTGCTATGAGAGGCCTCTAATGCCAAACGCACAAGTTCAGTTTGTAGCAACGACATAAGAAACTAGAAATGCTAGGCAATTGGTTGAACGGGAAAACTGGTCTATGGCCTTTTTTCAAACCATAACGCCAATCTGGGACAGATTCAGACACACCATAGGGGTAACAGCACAACATAAATGTCGGCTCTAGTTCCTTCCCCCGCTGCTGGAGGGACCGCCAACCAGGGGCTTGTTGTGCCAATAAATGTTGCGAAGGCTCCCATACCACCAGTCAACCAGGGGGGCAACGGCGCCAACCAAGAAGGCAATGACTACGACAATTAGAACCAACATCTGATGGGTCAGGACTTAGTAGCATACCAGCCGTTGGGGGCATAATTCCCTAGGCCTGCGGCCCATTCTGGAGCCAATATTGTCCCCATGCCTGCAGCAGTTCGACATGTAGTACAACAACCCCCAATTCAGCAACCTGCGATTCAGATGCCTGTGGTGCTGTAACCTGCGATTGTACAACCCGCGGTCCCTCAGCCTGCGGTACATCAGTAGCCTGTGCCATAGACCTCAGTCGTACAACAGACTGCAGCTCAACAACCCGTGGCCCAACAACCTGCGGCTTAGCAACCGGTGGTTCATCAACTTGCGGCTCAACAACTTGCGGTTCGACAGCTTGCGATGGAACAACCCGTGGCCAAACAGCCTGCGGCTCACCAACCTGTGGTCCATCAGATTGCGGCTCAATAACCTGCAATTCGACAGCCTGCGGCCCAACACGTGGCAAACTTCTTGGCCCCACAAAATTCTCTACAAGTGCAGGAGGTGGTCAACTTCCGCAGAGATATAGGCCAGGAAGTAAGGCAAGGAGGGACTACTCAACAAACCACCCCAGCGATTGCACTGTCGTCCTTAAACAATCAAAGTAGTGTGGCAAACGCGAGAGTTGGTAACCAGCCCTTTAACAATGGGTTTCGTAACTGAATGAGTGCTCAATATTACCCACTGATTCGGCCTCACCAAGGGGATAACCAAGTTATGAACCTAGAAGGAGTCAATAGCCATAACTCCAGGAATAATATTGGCCAGAGCGACCGCAACCATAACCAAAGGGTGTACCTTGGCCAAAGTCAAGAAGGTAACCTCGGTCCACACCAGGGGGTAATCATGGATACCCTTGGGGTGGTCAACACGGCCAAGACTACAAAATCCAAATAGAACGATGGAACGCACAAGTCATCGGGCAGAAGAATTCACGATTTGGTCGTGCTCATCCTCTGAAAATCCAGTGTACAAGGATGTAGCCTGTGGGGAATCGATAAGTGAATCCCACTCCAAAACAGGGGGATAATCTTAGCAATTTTCAAAGCATCCATCAAAGTCAAAACCTTAGTTGTCAGGCCACTAGTGGGATTGCTCATGTCGCTATGAATAGCTGTGGCCAAAAGGTTCTTGGTTCTGGTTATGTGCGGCGTACGCCTTTCACTACCCCCCATCCAACTTTGGAGATATTCAGGGGAAATAAAAAAGTTGTGCCTAAAGAAACATTGCAAATGGCCAAAAGATGTCCAGAGTGTGGGTATAATTTCACTCCACCAAAGTCTAGGCCATTTAAAGGCGAAGTTAAGAAAACACCGCCAGTAAAACAAGGTCAAGATTCACAACGGTTTGAAAGCAAATGGTCGAATCTAATAAAGGCCAGGTTACAATGGTTGGAGTATTGGAATAGCTGCTGCAAGTTAACAAGAACACAAAAGAGAAGACTTCAAGAACTACGGAAAGATGCACGACTAGCAATTTACAAGGAGCAAGAGCAATCTTTTGTGACAAGGCCATCACAACAAGATCGGCATCGACGTGGTAGGCCAGAAGAAGCGAAGCAAATTTGGAGATATAAAACAACCCCAAGACCAACAAAGGTCATTAAACGGTGGGTTCTAAAAGTCAATGATGTTGTCAAGCCAATATGTGGGGATGATGTGTTGAAAGCTCCAAGTGTGAGTGAAAGGCATGAGGGGCAGGTTTCTAAGAACGAAGACATGTCACCAAATGAAGGAAGTCGCTTCATCAGTAAAAGGCCAAGAACCTCGTTTCCCACAATTGGTGGACAAGATTAAACAAGTAACCTTTCTCCCAGACACACAAGCTTTAGTGTTTTTGTTTTACCTTCCTGATCGTCACACAACGTAAAAAGGGGGGCATCTGTTATCGCCAAAAAACGACTATGTGTCCACAACCAAACAAGGGGATGGCTAGTGGGCCACGTCATGTCCTTTATCTCGAACTACTTGAGTGGTAAGGAAGATGGGCACATCATGTCCTTTATTTCCAAACTATTTTAAGTGGTAAAGAAGATGGCCACATCACTCCCAAACTACTAGGTTGGCAAGGGAGAAAGCTACAGCACAAGAAACTACTTAGTTGGCAAGGGAGAAAGCAACAGCACAAGAAAATACTTGGAGGCAAAGGATACTTGCACATGAAGGAGCTAAAGCCTCTATATAAGCATGAGAGGGGGAACACCAAAACACACACACAAACACACAACTATGCACCCTTAACTTATTTTACATTTTCTGTCATTTACTTTTCATGTCATTTATTTTTATCCCTCGTTTCCTTATCTCTTTACATTTATGTCATTTATTTTATTCTCTTCCAGACTTACTCTTTTACTTTTAATCTCTCGCATCCTTACACTCTTATACTTCTAACCTCTCGTTACCCTTAGACTCCTTTATTTTTAATCTCTCGCACCGTTAAACTCTTTTACTTTTAATCTCTCGTTACCCTTAACTTCTTTACCTTTATCTCTCGTTATCTTTATCTCTCTTTAACTCTTATCCTTTGATCTTGTCACCCCCTATTTTTTCCTAGGTGTGTGCTGGTGATTCCCCCTTTTGTGTGCTGTGTAATGGCTGCCCACGGTTGGAAGTTATAAAACCGCAGGAGCTTAGTGTAGGGAATCTGTAAGCTGCGGCTATTGTAGGCTGCGTATTTTCCTCGTAACCCAATATTATAAATAAAACCAAGGCCTAAAGGCCTATTCCATTTATCTTTGTGCAAAGCCCAACCAGAGACGTGCAACACCGTCTGCCCGAAGCGACTCAGTTTTGGGTTTGGCAAATAGTAGTTGCTTGTCCTGTTTCCTAGAATCCGTTTTTGGGGCAACAGGATGAAAAATGTAAAAAGCTCAACTTAAAACTTGTCTTCGCATAACATAGGACTGACTTCTTTGTAATCGATAAATAAGAATGAAAATTAGTGCATATGTAACAATATCGGTGCATAACTAATGTTTTTCTCTTTTGTCATCGATAAAAAGAAGTACAAAATTATAAAAACTTTGAGCAAAGCATAAGTCTAATCCCCCATGATTGAAAAATATGTGAGCTAGGAATCATATCGATCATCATTTTAAAAGTATATATAAAGATTTAGATAGAAACAAAAGTACACCACCGGGGGTGGTGGCCCAGTGGTAAGGCCATCAACCTGCCATTTCTATGACTCTGGTTCGAGTCCCGGCGCTTCCAGTCAAGCCCAATAGTGTGATGCGGCCGAATATAGCCTTCCACACGGTGGGGAGTGTTAGTGTAATATGCCCAAAAGCCAATCATTGGATGATTATACATAGTCATGTAAATACATTAAGGTTATTCCAATAAATATATTTATGTGATAAACGCTTACACATATTTATAACCCTAGAATATTTTATATTCTTAAATATCCCTAGTCGATTATTATTATGGATGGGTTGTAATAATAAATTAAGACTAGCGTATAATGAGAATTATATGAGATATGAATTCTACATACGGGTACAAGTTAGAGAACTTGTGGTCTGGACCGACCCAAGATAAGAACACTAGATGGAACGTTATATGATTGTCATTAGTGGTTCTTATATGTATTGTCCTTAGACCTGAGAACATCAAGGTTCCCAACATGTGAGTCATATACTTTGATATTAGTCATGGCTATTCGTAACTGAGTAGATCTTAGTGTAATCATTGGGTATATGATAAATGTGTAGTGGGTTTTGTATGATCAAAATGGAATTCGTCCATCCCATATGACGGGTATATTATCAGTTGGGCGTCTTGAAAGAGTTGAACTGTAAATGCATGGCCATGCTCGGATTATGTGATATGGTGATATCAATAGTAACCGTTTTACACAGTTAACTCGGGGATCAAGAAACTTAGATTAAACATATATGAGAATGACTTATTCCATGTCTCGTGTTTAATCTTGATAATGTGACGAAAGGACGATGACATGTTCCGAGGCATAACGAATCAGTACTGATCTTGTCGTTTGGGTAGCAATGATGTGTTGCTAGACACCGCTCATTGTTTATAATTATAAAATGAGATTTTACAATTATTGCCAAACGTTACAAGTGCCTACAGGGTCACACACTTAGAACTGTTGATTCGAGCTGGTGGTTGAACCACAGTTGGACCGTGGTTGGACCAGGTGGTTGGACCGTGGTTCGGCCGAGGTCGTTTTGTTTCACTAGTTGTCTGAATTATTGAACAAGAATTAGTGATGTGATGTGTTGATATATGATAATGCATTAGTGGTAGACAAGATAATGGGAATCTTAATCATGATAGATGGTGGACCATTATGTTGGCCATTGTCTCCATTTACTTTATGCATTAGTGGGTGTGGAAAATCAGATTATCTTGCTCTTGCAATTCTGAGTTCTAGTGACTTGAGAGAGTTTTTCAGACTTGCAAGAATACACACACACTCTCCTTTCTTTGAGAAAGAAAGAAAACCCCAAAAACACAAGTTCTAGCTCCCGGAAATCTGCAGCTAGCACTGTTGTTCGGGAGTGCTCGGGTTGGTAATCGTGAGACGATTTCCGGCTAGTTATCGACGGTTCGTGTGGATACCGTAGAGGAGCAAGAATTCTATCCAGTTCTTGCTGATTCAACCAAACAGTTGAGTGGAAGATCTCAACCATTTCCAGGTACGTTTTTTGTTATTCGGTTTACTCTGTTTCACATGGATCCTCCATGAGTACCGGGTCTTTCCGTTGCTTTTTAATTGTCAAGTTTGCATGCCCGGATAATCACAGTGGTAGCGGAGCCTCTTGTGAAACGCTAAACCGAATTAGATGTTCATCTTGTTATATGTGATATAGCATAAACATCTTAGTATATGTGATATGCTGAATTCTTTTGCATATGTGATATGTTGAATTTCAATTTTGTATACATGATACATGTTTAGGTTGGTGTTTGACAAAAGTGTTTTGACAATGAACGCTTGATTGGTATGTGATATCAATCAAGGTGTTCTTGGCAGTAAGTCGAATGAGTTCGACAAGGAAAAATCGATTGTCGGTTTTTGTATGGAACGATTGTCGTTCTAGTACAGCAAGGCCAAAACATCGATGTTTGTGAGACAAACATCGATGTTCACATGAGTTTTGCCTTGGCCGGATCTTCCAAACATCGATGTTGTGTGACAAACATCGATGTTCTAATGAAGATTAGCTTAGGCAAAATCTTAAAAACATCGATGTTCAGGAGTTAAACATCGATGTTGTCATGACGAATGGCCTTGGCAGAGCTCTCAAAACATCGATGTTCAAGAGTTAAATATCGATGTTCTAGAGCACTGCCAAATTAGTTTGAGATTCCAGAATTCTCAAACATCGATGTTTAAATGTTAGACATCGATGTTTAAAACTACTGCCAGAAATCTTGAACTTCGAGAAACTACAAGACATCGATGTTCACAAGTTAAACATCGATGTTCTTGAGCTCTGCCAAATAGTTTGGAGTTCCAGATTCTCAAAAACATCGGTGTTCATGTTTTAAACATCGATGTTCATGGGCTCTGCCGAAAGGTTTCGAGTTCCAGAATTCTCAAACATCGATGTTTAAGAGTTAAACATCGATGTTGAAGAGTCAGACATCGATGTTTAAGAGTTAAACATCGATGTTCAAGAGTCAGAAATCGATGTTTAAGAGTTAAACATTGATGTTCTTGAACACTGCCAAGTAGTTGGGAGAATCAGATTCTCACAACATCGATGTTCAATGTTAGACATCGATGTTCTTATGTATTTTTGGTTTCCAAATTTACAAAACATCAATATATGATTTATCAAGAACATGCATATGATGTATAGGAATAATATGTTGATGTAAATATTAAGTTCCTCTTGTGTTGCCTTCCATGATAAGCACTCATCGTTGCTTAAATCAATAATTGGTAGGTTTTGCTAAAGCAAGGTGCCAATATTTATCCTAGCAAGGTGCGACGGGATAATTGTAATATCCGAACTGTTTGTTATGGGTTGAACTTAACTAGGCAAAGAGTTGAGCTAAGTCTGTGAGATAGACAAGAATAAATGTTGTTCACTCAACTATCCAAGAGTTACATGAGATGTAATTGACAAGAGTTGTCTACCTAAATAACTATGATATAAGTGATCAACCAAAGCTAACTTATCTTGTAGTGAAATATGGATCTTGGCCTACTTATAATTATCTTGATTTATGTAGTAGGAGCATCATTTAATAAAATTCCTTATTAAGTGATTTTATGTATACATGACTCTTATTTGTGTGAGTTGATCAATGTTGTAGAGTTATCATGGCACAAAACACTAGTACACTATCACTGCGATCTTTCCTTGAGAAGGAAAAACTTAATGGGAATAACTTCCTTAAGTGGCATCGCAATTTGAGGATAGTCCTCAAACAAGAAAAGAAGTTGTATGTCCTTGAAGGGCCTGTTCCTAATGAACCGGCGCCTAATGCTCCTAGGGCAGAAAGAGATGCCTAGAAGAAGCATGTTGATGATGCATTGGATGTTGCATGCCTTATGCTTGTTAACATGGACTCTGAGCTTCAGAAGCAACATGAGAACTTGGGTGCGTTCGATATGATCGAACACCTGAAAATGCTCTT
The DNA here is from genome assembly GCA_028386065.3 of Turnera subulata. NCBI lineage: Eukaryota > Viridiplantae > Streptophyta > Magnoliopsida > Malpighiales > Passifloraceae > Turnera > Turnera subulata. Next base: position 30,916 of record JAKUCV010006335.1, read on the forward strand.
TGAAGAAAAAGCTAGGCATGAGAGGTATGAGACCTCTAAGGCATTGTTCCAATGCAAGATGGCTGAGTCATCACCAGTCAGGCCTCATGTGCTCAAGATGAATGGATACATTGAGAGCATTGAGGGTCTGGGTTTTCCTTTGCAGAAGGAGTTGGCTGTTGATCTAGTCCTGCAATCGTTGCCGGATAGTTACAGCCAATTTGTCATGAATTTCAATATGAATCATCTTGACAAATCTTTGTCTGAGTTGCTTAACATGTTAGGAACAGTTGAGCAACAAATGAAGGCAAACAAATCCAACAACATTTTGATGGCTGGAAAAAGGCAAAGGAAAGGGTAAAGCCAAGTTTTACAAGAAGAAGAAATGTGCCAAAAAGTTTGGTGCATGTGCATCTTCTTGCTCACATGTGCTGAAACCCAAAAGTGGTATTGCAAAGGAAGGACAATGTTGTAAACCCGAACAAGCTAAGAAGGGGGGGGGGTGAATTAACGATTAAGAACTAATTAAAACTTTAATCAATAATAATTGCGGAATTAAAGAGGAGAGAAAGGCAAACCGATTTATACTGGTTCACACACACACAACCTGTGTGGCTAATCCAGTCCTCTGAGAGACTCTCTCGAAGATTTCACTATCACCGTTAAGCTTCCGGGTGCTTAACAAACCGTTTACAACTCCTGCTTGAAGATTCAACACTTCAAGACTTTTCCCACAGAAAGAAGACCCTCTTCCTATGAATTCACTACAAGGGAATAATCCTCCCTCAAGGTGTGTGATTACAATTGAGTCACTCAAAGCAAAAACTCTCTTCAAGAGTAAGTATGAGTACACAA
>JAKUCV010006336.1:0-90818 GCA_028386065.3 Turnera subulata
CTTTGAAAATTAAGGTAATTATATGTTGTTTTAGAAAATTAATATTATGTTTATTTAGAAAAGGATATATATTAAGATTATATTTTCTGAAATGTTATTATTTTTCTGGAAAATTATGGAAATACTTCTGGAAATATACATATAGTATACATAATTAATATTTTAAAAATAAATTATTATGTTGATATATAATGGTTTGTAAATGTATTTTGTCTTTGGAAAATATACATAGGTATATTTATTAATTCATATTTATTTTCAGAAAATAATTTTGTATGATTAATTTTTCTGAAAATATGGTTTTCTAAAGATAATAATATTTGGTAATTATATTTTGGCAAGAAATATATATTATGGAAATAATTTCGGGAAAAATACATAAATATGATATAATTTCTAGGAAAAATTATATTGATATTATTTTGGAAGACAAGGTATAATTATTCTATAAAAATATTTAAAGGAGAGTTTTAATTAAAGTATGGTACCGAAATTATATTCAGATATACGTACGGTATAATATTTTCGGTAAAAGATGATAATAAAAGGATATGAACCGGGATGGGTATATTTCGCAGTATTGGCATCATAGTATACCGATTATGTGGATTTATGTGAGCATGTTGTTTTGTGTATAGGTTTGGATATCGGACAGTTTCCCGAGGAGCCGGCTTGGGACCGGTCATTGTCTTCGGAGTTGAGTAATCGGCTAAGCTGAGGATGGATTTCCTTCAATATGTGCCTGTATTACTCGGTTATTGTGTTTGATGATTATTGCACTGTTGATTGCTGCATTTGCTGTGGTTTGTTGTCGGGATGTTTATCCCAGTATCTTGACTGGTTTTTGGATGTTTATTCTTGTGTCTTTTTGGTTTAAAGTATAATAGAATAAATAATAAATTGTGATAGGGATGTTGATCCCTGAGACTTGGTTTTGAATGACGGTAATATAATTGTCACGTGATAAGTAGTGGTACGACTCGATGGTTTAAGACTGTTTTGTGGTGGCCATGACCTAGGTTACTTGTGATAAGCATGTCTATATTTGGGATGTCTATCCCGTGATTATATTTGGGATGTCTATCCCTGGCTTCTTATTTTTGGGATGTCGATTCCTGGGTTCTCTTGGGTTTGGTCTGTCACCCGAAATGTGTTGAGAACCAGGTCTGACCCCTAGCTTATCTGTGACGGGGCCCGGAAAGATAAAATTAGAAATTGGATTTTATTTGTTTAAGTCTTTTTTTGTCTTGGACCAGTTTTGGGTCGAGTCTTTGGTTTGGTATGTATTTGGTGGTTTTTGCTTGTTTTGACCTTGAGTAATTTATTAGTGTTGCATATTGATTGTCTATCCTTCGTCGGTGAGCACTTCGGACTCACCCCTCACCTGCGGGCTTTCATCCCGTAGGATGAGTTATTTGTGGTACAGGTTTGATGCATTCCAGACAGCTGCAGCGTTATCCCTTGGACAGGACTCGGATCCATAGTTTGCATCTATGTCGCATACAGTGTCTTTGTGAGTTATTAAGTCTTCCGCTGTGCTATTTATTGTTATTGTTGGGCCATTGGGCCGGTTATGATGTTATTGTTGTTTTAATTTTGGGCTGTTGAGCCCGAGTTTCTGTTGTATACACTGTATGCCGGAATTCGTTTGGTTGGGTCGTTACAGTTCCGGCACGTGTTTACTGTGTATGGTAAATACGGGTCGGGGCGTTTCAGCTGCTGTAGTAGAGGGATAGCTTCTCTTGTCTTTAAATTTTGTTTCTTTGGAATAAGATCTATTGACTCTCTAATAATGCATGAAAACGTCAAGATATTCAAGCTTAGAGAATTAAAAGATTAATTTGTCCTAAGGCGTACAATAAAAAAGGAAGGCTTGCTAATTTTCGTCAGTAACGTTTTGTTTCGTTAAACATGTGCTTGAGGTAAATTAATAGAATTATATCCAAAGAGACTACCTTAATAAGCATTCTGCAATTGAAGGCAGTTTGTCACCTGACCAAAATGTTAGATTTGTTACAAACACACATATAAAGGTGAACGAAGCAGGAAAGGTATCAGCTGCATTCAGCTAGTGCTGGATAGCATTAAATCTTCCCCGTGCCATCTTTCTGTGATGACAAAAGTGAAATCCTGAAACTATAGTATTCAAAGCCTAATGTTTTCAATACTTGTCTTGTATTCCCAGTCTACTACTCATATTCACTTATACAACTCCAAGAGCAGGAAGGCAGAAAACTGGCAACTTCATTGCAGTAAACTGGTAGTAACAAATTCAGGGGTTCAACACATTTTATCCCCCTGATCTTTAGGTCAAACTTGACTTACCCCTTAAAGAAAAAAAAACCGGAATTTGACCCCCTGAACTTTATTATTTTGCAATTTAACTCATTTCCGTTCGTTGATCTAGGTGCCGTTAATTGATCTTAACGGAATGCATAGATATATAGGTGACACATGGCAACTTTCTAGCCATCTGATTGTGATGGCAAAAAAATATTTTAAAAAAAAAAGGCAAAAAAGAATTCTACTCAATAAAAAAATTATTATTTTACCAAAAAGGAAAAAAAGAATTCTACTAAAAAATAATTATATTTTGACAAAAAAAGCAAAAACGAATTCTACTCAAACAAAAATTATTGTTTCTCATAGAAAAGGAAAAACATTCTACACAAAAAAAATAAAAAAGGAATAGCAATAATTATTTTTTAACAAAAAAGGTAAAAAAAAGAATTCTTCTAAAAAAATTTACAACAAAAAGGTAAAAAAGAATTATACTCAAAAGAAAAATTATTTTCTTTTACAAAAAGGTAAAAAAAATTCTACTCAACAAAAATTATTTTTTTACAAAAATAGAAAAAAAGAATAGCAATAATTATTTTTTAACAAAAAAGGTAAAAAAATATCTTCTCAAAAAACACAAAAAAGGGAAAAAAGAATTATACTCAAAAGAAAAAATTATTTTCTTTTACAAAAAAGGTAAAAATAAATTCTACTCAACAAAAATTATTTTTTACAAAAAAGGAAAAAAAGAATAACAATAATTATTTTTTAAAAAAAGAAGTCAGAAAAAGAATCCTATTGAACAAAAAATTATTTTGTTACAAAAAAAGGAAAAAAGATCAGAGGAGAATTATATCATAGGAACGAAAAAATAAAGAAGAATCGGTGGCAATTTTTTTTGTAACAGCCCGAGTAAAATTTTTGATTTTTACTGGGACTGTAGAAGTCTTTTTACCGTGATTTACTGTTGAATTAATCTTGGGTAATTAATTCAAGGTAAATCGGGAGTTGTTTTTCGAAACCGAGAGTTTTCCCGCGCTTGTGATTTTCCCGTGGATTTTTCGGAACTAAGTTGGTATTTTTCGGGTTTCGGAATTTCTCGGAAAATCACACCGGAAAATAACTAAGGGGGTATCAGTTATTTTCTGGTCCGGATCGGACCCGCCTGCATTATTGGTTAATCACACTCTGCATAGTAAATCACAGGTTGAACAGTAATTTTCACGTTATAAGAAGAGGCAGCCGGAGGAGGAGAAGAAGAAGGAAAAAAAGAAAAGAGAGAAAAAAAAAGAAAAAAGAGAAAAAGGAGAGAAAAAGAAAAAGAGAGGAAAAGAAGGAAAAAGAAAAAAAGAGAAAGAAAGTAGAAAAAGGAAAAAGAAAAAAATCAGGAAAAAAAAGGAGAGAAAAAATATAAACACTAGGAATAAGGAAAAAGAGAGAAAAGAAAATATGAAAATGCAGAAAAAAGAGAGAAAAAAAGGAACAGTTCGTCACCTCACCAGCGCCCCTACACTGTTCACCAGGAGGCGTTCCGCGTCGCCGCTCGCTGCACCGACGCTGCCACCGCCTTCGCCGTCACGTCGCGATTCCAACCCCGACGCCGCTGCGAGACGCGCCGTCAGTGGCCTTTGACCCGGCGGAGAACCCGTGGATCCAGCTCCACGGCGTCTCCCGCTTCCTGCCGGCGTTGCAGCATTGGTTTGCCGCCACCCTCGCGCCGCCCTTCGTCCGCGGTTGCTTTGCTTCGCCTCGCCTTCCCCGCCTCGCTACGTCGTCGCCGTCGCAGCTGCTCAACCCGAGGTGAGCAGACCGACCCGCGTCCGACCCGTTTCGTCTGGTCGGGTCGCGCCTTGGGTCTTCAGTTGTGTGGGCTTGGTTGACTTGGGCTCGGTTGGGCAGGTGCTGGGCCGGACCTTGGCGGGCCTGTTGCCTTGGTCTGGGCATAGTCCTGTTCAGCCCAGTCAATTTAATTAAAAAAAACAAATTATATATATACATTTATTAAAATTCTGGTATTTATTTTTGGAAAAAAATTATATAGTTATTTTGAGAAAATTATGGAAAATTTAATTCTGGTATTTTGAAAAAATATAAATATATATACTTTGATAAATAATTAAGTTTTGTTTTGAAAACTATTATTAATGGGAAAAATATATATATACCATGAACTTAATTTCTGGAAAATTAATAGGTATATTATTTTCGTCTGGAAATTATAGTTATGGAAATTATATATATATATATATATATATATGTACTTTATAAATTAAAGTTAATTATATTTTGAGTTGGAAAATATTATTACTATATATATTTAGAAAAAGATAAATACTATATATACTTTCTGAAAATTGTAAATAGGTTATTATTTTTCTGGAAAATTATGATGATTATTATTTTGGAAGATTATAATTATTTTATGAAAATATTTTGGAAAGAATTTTAATTAAAGTATAGTACCGAAATTATATTCGGAAATACGTACGGTAAATATCTTCGGTAAATGGAAATAATAAGGGATAAGAACCGGGATGGGTTGTTACGCATTTTGGGCATCATAGTAAACCGATTATGTGCATTTATGTGTGTGTACATTGTTTTGTGTATAGATTGGATATCGGGCAGTTTCCCGAGGAGCCGGCGTCGTACCGGACATTGTTTTCCGAAGTTGAGTAATCGGCCAAGGTGAGGATGGATTTCCTTCAATATGTGCCTATATTACTCGGTTATTATGTTTTGATGATTGTGCATTGTCGATTGTTGCTTTTGTTGTGTTTTGGTTCGGGATGTTTATCCCGGTGTCTTGTTTGGTTTTTGGGATGTTTATCCCCGTGTTGATTTTCTGTGTCTTTTGGAATAAGTATAATGGATTAAATAATAAATTCTGACGAGGATGTCGATCCTTGGTTTTTTGGATGGGATGTCTATCCCGGTATTTTGGTTAGGGATGTCGATCCCTGTGATTTGATTTTAGTGACGGTAATATAATTGTCACGAGATAATTAGTGGTACGACTCGATGGTTTAAGACTGTTTCGTGGTGGCCTTGACCTGGGTTACTCTGATAAGCATGTCTATGCTTGGGATGTCTATCTCGTGATATATTTTTGGGATGTCTATCCCTGGGTTCGTATTTTTGGGATGTCGATCCCTGGGTTCTCTGGATTTGGTCTGGCACCCGGAATGTGTTGATAACCAGGTCTGACCGCTAGCATATCCGTGACGGGGCCCGGAAAGATAAAATTGGATAATTGGATTTTACTTGAGTCTTTTCGGTTTTGGACCGGTTTTGGGTCGAGTCTTTTGGTTGGGCTGTTTAGCCTGTGTTTTCGACTTGAGTAATTTTTAGTTGCATATTGATCGTCTTTCCTTCGTCGGTGAGCACTTCGGACTCATCCCTCACCTGCGGGCTTTCATCCCGTAGGATGAGTTATTTTTGGTACAGGCTTGGTGCATTCCAGACAGGCTGCAGCGTTATCCCTTGGACAGGGCTTGGATCCATAGTTTGCATCTGTGTCGCATACAATGTTTGTGTGAGTTATTAAGTCTTCCGCTGTGCATTTTATTGATATTATTGGGCCATTGGGCCGACTTTGTTATTTATGATGTTTCCTATTTTGGGCTGTTGGGCCCGGGTTTTAGTTGTATACACTGTATGCTGGGCTTATTTTGATTGGGTTGTCACAGTTCCGGCACATGTTTACTGTGTACGGTAAATACGGGTCGGGGCGTTTCATTTTGGTAGCGGAGCGGGCGTTAGGTCTTGTTGGGCAGTCTTTGTGTGTTGTTGTTCTTGTTTGCATAGTTCGCTCCATTTGTTTATTATTTTATATCATTTTAGTTAGTGCATTATGGATCCAGTCAAGGGACGCCAGCTGTCGCGGAACATATACATAAGAGGTAATGATGCCAAAATAAGCGGAAATATAAATATTATTGATAATACTAATATTTTGATTACAAAGGGAAATATTACATTGATTTTTGATATTTTATAAAAATAAAGAAAATACATTTAACGATTCGGAACGACGTTGACACGGAAACTGTTTGGGCCGTTGTTGATGTTGACCGTGACTCTGTCGCTCCACGAGAACCACATACCGCCTCTGTCGCTCTGGCCAGGAATCTCGAACCGGTTAGCTTGAGGGAATCGGAGTGGGATGAGACCGTGATCGTCTCGAGGTTGCCACTGGGTCTCCGTCAGAAGAACCATATTTGATTTGTATTGGTTCTTCAAGTCCCTCAGAGTACGCGAGAACTCCTGGGCACGCCTTGCAACTCCTCTGCAGTTCCACACCAGCAGTCGGGCCTTTGGCCAGGTTGGAGGTAGCCGAGTCATTCTGGGCATGCTCTGGGCCGTCATCGAGAGCTGGTAGTAGGCGCCTTGCTCCACAGTTTGGCAAGTGGACTCCAGGTTGAACTCCTGAAGCCTTTCGGAGAAGAAGAACATCACGGAGTTTGCCGATCCGTAGTAGGATGTCCTCAGAGTGCCATGGTCCTCCAGGAAGAAGGTCTCTTCCATGAGAGTGATGAAGAACCGTGACAAGTAGAGTTCGTCGACGAAGACCAGACGTGGCATTCTTCCGAGCTCATTCGGTAGTTCCTCTGGACGTTCGTTGATCATGCTGTACGCCAGACGATTCCTTCTGCCGAGATTGGCACCTTCGACGAAGAAGAATGATGAAGGAGCAGGCATGTTGACGTGTAGTGTTTTGCTTTTCAGAGTTTTGTGGTTTTGGTTGTCTGGACGTTTTGATTGCTTTAAAATGCTTTGAAGATTTACACATCACCGCTCCGTTTCTTTTATACTCTTATGGGGAGTGTGATTACCGTTTTTGATTTTCAAGATTTTGCTTTTTGAATTTTACCGTTGCTTTCATTTATTGCTTTGATACTTTACGCGTTTTTCGGACTACCATGCCAGAGATTTTCAGCCTTTTTCCATCTCTTGATTTTCTTCCGCTCTGGCTACCTTGTCCCTTTTTTTCATGGCTTTTCTATATTTTCCTTGCATCTTTTATCACTTGCATCCGTGACCATTGAGGCTAGACGGATGGGACCGTATCTCAAGTAGAGTGCATGTGCGATGAGGTCACAGCTGTTTGGACACCGTGGAGAGATGCGAGCTTTGACAGACGTTTTTGGCTTATGCGGAAACTGCGAACAAGTGGGTACGTTTCTTTCGAGGGACACAGGACGCTCTCGTGATCGTCATCGTTAGTTGCGTACATTACGTTTCGTGATTCGAGGATGTTCACGTCCGATACGAGCACCGTTCATGAAAACATGTCTTGGTTTTAATTTCTTTTTGTTTTGATTCTATTAAACGAGTTTTGTTTTTAATTTTTTTAAATTTGATTTTATATTCTTATAGTTGATTTTTATTTTGCTTTGAGATATTTTATTATTTTCCGTTTAACATAAGATTTTATAACATAAGAGAGTTTTGATTTAAAAAGAGAAAGCTTACTTTATTTATTTTATAAAGGTTTACAACAGGAGAAGGAGTACTCTACGGAGCTACTTGCTTCTCAAGATCTTTTACAAGTTTTTGTACATTTTTCAAGTGTGGGAACAGTTCCGCGTACGCCAGTTCGATTTGCCCCACCGCTGAGCTGATCTTCTTCAGAGAGACATTCAGCTGCGTCAGCGTCTGCTGTGGAGTGCTACTTTCAGCAGTAGCCTTGCCCTTTCGATCTTCAGCCTTCTTGCTGGCACGTTTCTTCCGTCGTTTTGGGGAAACGACCATGTGCTCCTTCAGGCCGACGATGTTCGTCTTGAACCGTTTCTTCGGAGGTTCCTCCTCGGAGCTTATTGGGAAAGCAGTGCCGCCGATGTAGCTGTTGTTCTCGGAGTCGGAGGTAGTCCTTGATCTCAGTGGAGAGTCCATGACTGTGTGTGAGTATGCCAGTCATGAGGGTTGGTATTTATAAGCGGATGAGATGTCGCTTAAGGGTATAAGCGGTATCTCATGTTGAGGTTGGACACCTGGCAGAGTGTGCCAGAATCTTATCGTGGTAGGACCCACGGATAAGACGGAATTTTGGGGACGAAATTCTTTTTAAGGTGGGTAGACTGTAACATCCCGGGTAAAATTTTTGATTTTTACCGGGACTGTAGAAGTCTTTTTACCGTGATTTACTGTTGAATTAATCTTGGGTAATTAATTCAAGGTAAATGGGGAGTTGTTTTTCGAAACCAAGAGTTTTCCCGCGCTCGTGATTTTCCCGTGGATTTTTCGGAACTAAGTTGGTATTTTTCGGGTTTCGGAATTTCTCCGAAAATCACACCGGAAAATAACTAAGGGGGTATCAGTTATTTTCTGGTTCGGATCGGACCCGCCTGCATTATTGGTTAATCACACTCTGCATAGTAAATCACAGGTTGAATAATAATTTTCACGTTATAAGAAGAGGCAGCCGGAGGAGGAGAAGAAGAAGGAAAAAAAAAAGAGAGAAAAAAAAAAGAGAGAAAAGAGAAAAAGGAGAGAAAAAGAAAAAGAGAGGAAAAGAAGGAAAAAGAAGAAAAAAAGAAAGAAAGAAGAAAAAGGAAAAAGAAGAAAAATCAGGAAAAAAAAAGAAGAAGGAGAGAAAAAAAATATAAACACTGGAAATAAGGAAAAAGAGAGAGAAAAAAATCAGAAAGAAAAAGAAAAGAAAATAAGAAAATGCAGAAAAAAGAGAAAAAAAAAGGAACAGTTCGTCACCTCACCGGCGCCCCTACACTGTTCACCAGGAGGCGTTCCGCGTCGCCGCTCGCTGCACCGACGCCGCCACCGCCTTCGCCGTCACGTCGCGATTCCAACCCCGCCGCCTCCGCCCGACGCCGCTGCGAGACGCGCCGTCAGTGGCCTTTGACCCTGCGGAGAACCCGTGGATCCAGCTCCTCGGCGTCTCCCGCTTCCTGCCAGCGTTGCAGCGTTGGTTTGCCGCCACTCTCGCGCCACCCTTCATCCGCGGTTGCTTTGCTTCGCCTCGCCTTCCCCGCCTCGCTACGCCGTCGCCGTTGCAGCTGCTCAACCCGAGGTGATCAGACCGACCCGCGTCCGACCCGTTTCTTCTGGTCGGGTCGCGCCTTGGGTCTTCAGTTGTGTGGGCTTGGTTGACTTGGGCTCGGTTGGGCAGGTGCTGGGCCGGACCTTGGCGGGCCTGCTGCATTGGTCTGGGCTTAGTCCTGTTCAGCCCAGTCAATTTAATTAAAAAAAACAAATTATATATATACATTTATTAATATTCTGGTATTTATTTTTGGAAAAAAATTATATAGTTATTTTGAGAAAATTATGGACAATTTAATTCTGGTATTTTGAAAAAAATATAAATATATATACTTTGATAAATAATTAAGTTTTGTTTTGGAAACTATTATTAATGGGAAAAAAATATATATACCATGAACTTAATTTTTGAAAAATTAATAGGTATATTATTTTCGTCTGGAAATTATAGTTATGGAAATTATATATATATGTACTTTATAAATTAAAGTTAATTATATTTTGAGTTGGAAAATATTATTACTATATATATTTAGAAAAAGATAAATACTATATATACTTTCTGAAAATTGTAAATAGGTTATTATTTTTCTGGAAAATTATGATGATTATTATTTTGGAAGATTATAATTATTTTATGAAAATATTTTGGAAAGAATTTTAATTAAATTATAGTGCCGAAATTATATTCGGAAATACGTACGGTAAATATCTTCGGTAAATGGAAATAATAAGGGATAAGAACCAGGATGGGTTGTTACGCATTTTGGGCATCATAGTAAACCGATTATGTGCATTTATGTGTGTGTACATTGTTTTGTGTATAGGTTGGATATCGGGCAGTTTCCCGAGGAGCCGGCGTCGTACCGGACATTGTTTTCCGAAGTTGAGTAATCGGCCACGGTGAGGATGGATTTCCTTCAATATGTGCCTATATTACTCGGTTATTATGTTTTGATGAATGTGCATTGTCGATTGTTGCTTTTGCTGTGTTTTGGTTCGGGAAGTTTATCCCGGTGTCTTGTTTGGTTTTTGGGATGTTTATCCCCGTGTTGATTTTCTGTGTCTTTTGGAATAAGTATAATGGATTAAATAATAAATTGTGACATAAATGTCGATCCTTGGTATTTTGGATGGGATGTCTATCCCGGTATTTTGGTTAGGGATGTCGATCCCTGTGATTTGATTTTAGTGACGGTAATATAATTGTCACGAGATAAGTAGTGGTACGACTCGATGGTTTAAGACTGTTTCGTGGTGGCCTTGACCTGGGTTACTCTGATAAGCATGTCTATGCTTGGGATGTCTATCCCGTGATATATTTTTGGGATGTCTATCCCTGGGTTCGTATTTTTGGGATGTCGATCCCTGGGTTCTCTAGATTTGGTCTGGCACCCGGAATATGTTGATAACCAGGTCTGACCGCTAGCTTATCCGTGACGGGGCCCGGAAAGATAAAATTGGATAATTGGATTTTACTTGAGTCTTTTCGGTTTTGGACCGGTTTTGGGTCGAGTCTTTTGGTTGGGCTGTTTAGCCTGTGTTTTCGACTTGAGTAATTTTTAGTTGCATATTGATCGTCTTTCCTTCGTCGGTGAGCACTTCGGACTCACCCCTCACCTGCGGGCTTTCATCCCGTAGGATGAGTTATTTTTGGTACAGGCTTGGTGCATTCCAGACAGGCTGCAGCGTTATCCCTTGGACAGGGCTTGGATCCATAGTTTGCATCTGTGTCGCATACAGTGTTTGTGTGAGTTATTAAGTCTTCCGCTGTGCATTTTATTGATATTATTGGGCCATTGGGCCGGCTTTGTTATTTATGATGTTTCCTACTTTGGGTTGTTGGGCCCGGGTTTTAGTTGTATACACTGTATGCTGAGCTTATTTTGATTGGGTTGTCACAGTTCCGGCACGTGTTTACTGTGTACGGTAAATACGGGTCGGGACGTTTCATTTTTGCTTAGTTATCCATTTTGATAAAAATTTATTCTCTATTATTTCATTTTTAAAAAAAAAAACTTAGCCAAAAAGAAAAAAAAAAAGAGAAAAGCTTCAATCATTAAAATCCAACCCTAAATGTAAAATTACGTTTTTGTTTTCTAAAATTCGTAAAAACATGATTTGCTAAATTAAAAATAATAAAAAAAATACATTCAAAATCATTTTCTAAATAAAAAAACAACAACCTTCCAAACCAACTGTTATTTTCTATGAAAAATAATTTTTTTCTAATTTGCTAGTTTTTCTATTATGAAACTAATTTGCTAGTTTTGATACCCACTGTTCTCCTCCTTGCCACCATAACCATCATAACCAGAACAACACCACCAAAACGACGATCTCAGGAACAGAAACTCTCCTTACAGAAGACAACATAAAACTGTTTTCTCTAATTTGCTATGGTTTTTAAAGCCCACGATTATGCCCTCTACCTTAATTGCCACCACCAAGAGGAACTCTTTCTACAGAGAAAAAAAAACAACAATTTTCTTTTGCTATGGTTACCCACCGTTATCCCCTCCCTCAATCTCCACCACAACCACCACCACCATCACCAAGCAACAGTAGAAAAAATATATTCTTCTCTTTTTGTATAAATAATTTATATTTTGTTTTGTTTCTGCAAAAAAAAAAAAGAAAATTCAAAATTTATTGAATGGTCGAGATGTTGCCACGTGTTGGCCATTCTCTTCTTCCGTTAACTCAGTTAACTCAAACGGAATCGATCCAACCATAGGTGTTTAAACCGAGCATATGTAACTCTTTTGATCAAAGCACACGCCATTACCACAAAACCATGGTGATTTTGGGTAACGCGGAATGCTAAATATACCACACACGCACACAGAAACTGCTCGATGTGGGGAGCATATGTAACTCTAGGGAGTAAAATTCCGGTTTTTTTTCTTTAGGGGGTCATTTAAGTTTGACCTAAAGATCAGGAGGGTAAAATGTATTGAACCCCAAATTCAGCAAGCAGCAATATCCGTCTTTCTCATTAATTGACCATCTATGCTCGAAATGCAACTACCATCCACGATTATTTAAGAATGAAGAGCATCTCCAGTTTAGTAAAAACAAAAGGAAGCCAAACAAATTAACAACAACTAAACCATTAAAACTACATTACTCAGAATACCCTTAACACCATCAGTTCCATAACAAGAAGTGTGACAGCAACCACATAATTACCAAAAAAACCCATCAATGTTTGCCATCACAACTAGATGTGGCAAAAGCATGAAATCAGTACCATCAGTTTCAATTAGTGTCAAAGCAGGTATTTCTACCACCCCAAAACCTGAAACTAATGCCTACACATTTGCCATGCTTTCCAGAGAAAAGAGCAAAAACAAGCAAACATTTATACCTGCTGAAAGCTCCACTCTATTCAGCAAGATAGGATTCCAGTACGAACTTAGTTTGCTGCTTCAAAAAGTTGAGCTTCTTCAGAAACCAACGCAAGCCCTCCACATTAATTTGCTTCGACGCTTCTTCCAGTTGGGCCTTGTTTTCTCCCTCTGTCGATTCCAAGGCCTTCTTCATCACGAAGCCCTCCATTTCAGCCATAAAAAAACCGTTCCAGCCATCCTTTTCAGCCACCTGCCCCGAACCAGAGGCCTTAGCATCAACCTCCGGCTGCAACTTTCCCTTTCTTCTGTTCCCGACCATTGGACTAGCAATCCCATTCGAAGGAAGAGAACTGTTGTTGCCACTGTCACCCCAGATTGTGTGGCAAAAGTCATAAGCTTGACGCTCATGCTCATTCTGACTGGGCTTCCACTTACCATGAACATATTTCTTTTTCAACCTGGACACCTTGTCCTTCAACTGAGTGACAGACACATCAAATGAAAGGGCTTCCTTGATGGAGCCGAGGAACTCCTCAGCATCCTTGGTATTGCTGTAAGCCTGCTTCCCCTCCTGAAACCTAATCAGTCCTTTCAGCAATATGATCTCATCAGGTTTGGTCCAGACAGGCATAAAGTTGGTCTTTGTCTTGTGGTCATCCTCTACCGGCACCACATCTTCATCTTTTTTTGGCCTCTTTGATTTCCTGGTGGTAGGAGGCTCCACCTGGGCACCACGTTTGGAAGCAATAGTTTGTTTAGGCGGAGGAGGGGTGAGAGCAGAGGGTGCTTTGGCCTTGGATTTGGCCACAAGAGGTGCTTTGGCTTTGGACTTGGAAGATGTTGCTTGTGAGGCGTTGTTTGGCACTTCTTCTTCTTCTTCTTCTTCGTCTTCGTCTTCTTCGGCTTCTTCTTCGTCTTCGTCTTCGTCTTCTTCTTCTTCTTCATCTTCGTCTTCGTCTTCTTCTTCCTCCTCCTCCTCCTGGGAGGAAGAATTAGAATGGTTTTCCTCTACTTGGTTCTCTTCTTCATCTTCCTCTTCTTCTTCCGAGGGAATAGCAGGAGGGAGTGAGATTTGAAGGGGAAGCTCGCGTTTACGGGCCATTGATCTAAAGTCAACACAGACAGACAGAGAAAACAGGGAGAGAACACTTAAAACCCAATCTTCACAATATCAATGCAAACCCTAATGACAGCTAAAAAAAGAAACGAGATTTAGGTAAAGGGGAAGACTTATAAAAAGGTTAGAGAGGCAATTTGCATGCATAACCCCCCATTTCGCACAACATACAAACAAAGTTAAGAATAAAAAACAACACAGAAAAAAAGGAAGAGCAAATGAAAAGAAGAGATCTTTAACAACTAAGAGGAGGGATATGGACAACAAACCAAAGTGAGTCTGTCTATCCAGTTCCAATTCCAGGCCACAACAACAACACTTAATCAACAACTGGAAACGAAACTTTAAAAAATAAAATATACCCAACAAAAAAAAGTAAATTAAATTAAGTAATTAGGAAAAAAGAAAAAAAAAAAAGAGAGAGAGAAGCCGTGGTGGTGTAGTATCTCACCTGTTTGTGTTTCTTTTTGTTACGGCGAGGGTAAGAGCAGAGCAGGAAGCAACACTGCCTTAATGATGATGAGTTGATTCTGCTACGCTACTCTCCGTTTCCTCCTCTTAATAAATAAATTGAAGAAGAGCAAAAGTAGACAATTGTCTCTGCTCTACTACCTATTTATTAGACACTTAGACCGTCCTCTCAGTTCCTTCACTTTCCCTCTCTCATTTAATGGGATAATATCCTTTCTAACTTAATTCAAATTTCAAACGAGGTTTTCCTTCTCTGCCAACACAATATTTACCGCAATCATTAATTCCTTTTTTCGGTTCTCCATATAATTATACACCCAAAAAATAAAGTGGTTGTTCCAAATAGTAATATTACTGATGGGCACTCTTTAAACAACGACTATCCTCTTCTATTTTTATTTTGAAATCTTTTAAAGCCATAAATATTATTGTCCCTTCTTTAGGTACTGTTGGCTCACACGGAGGGACAAAAGGTAATTTTGGACGTGATAACACTGGTCCATGGAATAGTACTATTTTTGGTATTACCCATCTAACATTTATTCTATGGTGCATGATATCCAATTGGTTATCCGAGACAAGCTTGGTTTGCATCCTAAGCCTATTCGCTAGTAAAGGCAATCCTAGTATAGTATAGTATAGGCTAGTGCAAGGGGGAGTGTGTGGTGATGCTAGTGGTGGCTGGAGTTTTGGCTTTTCAGTGTCACTGCACTGAGCTGTCTTTTCGGGTTATAGAAGCAAGCATGGTTTAGGTCGCCTCGTTTAGTCCAATGTTTGCAGTCGCGCGCGTGGAGGTAATATTTATGAGCCTTCACTTCACCAAATCTATAGGCTCATCATACCTACCGGGTGGGAAACAAGGGGGCTGATGCTCTGGCCAATGGGGTTCTATACATTTTTTTTATTATTTTTTTTTTTTGTATTAGATGTTTCATAATTCCTGTGAATCATTTTCAAAATATGGAGAGTGCATAAAAAAAAGATACAAAAAATAGGATGAAGACTCTTTATCAGGCGATATCCCCACTCCACTAGTTTATAAATGCACTCCACTTCCACTTCTTTAGTTTATCATGATAAAATTACCCTCATTAAAGATTATCATCCCACCTGCCCTCTCACCACTCACATATCTTTTTTGAATAATAATGCTTATCTTTTATTTTTTTCAAGAAAGTTATAACATACTCCGGGTTTATTTTTTCAGATGTAACACGCTTACTCATTTGGGAAGAATCAAATGTATACATGATTTCCTTGTTTTTTGTCAATAATCATTAAATAAATTTTTTATGTCGGATAAATCTAAAACTTAAATGATTTTCAACAAAAAGTAAAATTTTCAGACATAATAAAATAAAAAAGTGGCCTAATAAAATTATATTACTAGTATCCAGTTATATTATAACTTTGCTACTCTAATTAATATACAATATAATTTTTTGAAAAAATTTAAAAATTTAGAGGATGATAAAAAGAAAGTGGCCTAATAAGATTATCCTGACAGTATAATTTGTTGTTGTAATAATTAATATGTATAAAAATTTGACAAATTCAACCTCTATACAACACTATAGATAACATCACAAAAATCTAATCAAAATCTCAAAAGAGTTATATCTATAGTAAAATAGGGGTTTCTAAAACTAAAACAAAAATAAAAGAGTTATACATATTCTCTAAAAGAAATTCCATCAACAAAATAATATCATTAAGAAGTTACACTTGTTGGAGTATAGCATCTTTAGTAGTATATATTAGACCACAATGCTCATCATACGATTGTGCCATACCTTAGAAAAAAATAAAGAACATTAAATGGATTTTTTTTGTGACAGATAAAATAATTAAATTGCTAAAAAATAAAAAAAAATATAACAAACTAGATTATATATTTGGCATGGTGTTTAGGTCAATCCCACAAACCAAATCACGCAAAATTCTCAATCCTATCTATCCCAAAAAAATTGTATATCAGAGTATTATATAAAACCTAGAAAGAATATAGGGAATAAAATTTCTGGATAAAGATACATGAATTTGATCCAACAAAATGAAAGAAAATAAAGCCTAACTTATTACTAGTGATTATTTTATGTTTGAGTTAAAATAAGAATCTGTGCTTGATGAGTCTTTCTCCATTATTAGGAAATATGGTTTCCATTTGTAGTGGTACGGCTTGAATAAAAGAAACAAAAGAAAACTAATGAGATAGAAATTGGTTTTTGTAACGACCCGGGTAAATTTTTCGCAATTTTACCGAGTTGTTTTAACTCTTACTGTGGTGAATAAATTTTCATCACGGTTAATCGAGCATTCTACCATTCCGAGTGTTTCACCGAGAGTAATCGATCTTTGGAATCTAAACCCGAAAGCCACCGATGCATCTGAAGGTACCCTGAGTTTATCGAGCTTCGGAAACCGATACCAAGAGTTACTCGGAATTCCCGAGAATTCTACACGGCTTACCGAGCCTTGGTTTTCAAAATCGGGACTTGGACAACGCTCAGGAGAATTAATCGGATTTTCCGAGCCTAAGTTGTATTTTCGGACTCGGGACGGAAATCCGGCCCGGCCAATCGTGGCTTCCCACGTGGCCACTCTTTTTTTTTTCTTCTTTTCTTCTTTCTTTTCTTTCTTTTTCCTCTCCTCCACCGACACCACCCGTGACCAACCGGCCCCTCCACCACTTTCTTCTTTTCTCTTCTTTATCTTATCTCCTCCCTCAACCCCATTCTTCTCCCTTCCTCCTCAAGCCGCCATCGCCTCCCTCTTCTACCTCTGCAACTCTCCGCCGCCCCAACCATCTACCTTTCCCTCGCTCCTGTTCTCCTCCACCTCACCGCTGTCGAGGCCACTATCGAAGAGAGGAGCGACTCTGTCGCCTTGACTCTGCTCGGATCGACGCCACCACCACCATCTCCTCTTCACCTCGCCTTGACTCGCCGCTGTCGCACCTCCCCGACGCCGTCAAACCCAGTCGCGACCAGGCCGAGGCCGGCGGATCCGTTGAACCACTGAACCACCCTCCTTCCACGTCGGTCGCCTGCCGTCCGGAGCCTCCTCGCTCCTCCTCACAGTGACGCCGCCTTCTCCTTCCGTCGCTTTTCGCCGCCCTGCTACTGCTGACGACCACCAGCAGCCACCGCGCCTCCATCCTTCTTTCCTCCTCCACCAAGACAACACCAAGGCTGGGTGAGTCTTGGCCGCGCCTCCCTCTCCCTTTCCTTTGCTTTATTTTATTATTTTGATTGGTTAAGGTTCGTGGCTGATTTGGTTCAATTCGTTGTTTGTGGGTCTGTGCTTGGGTGTTGCCGAGGTGGATGTGGGGTGGTATGACGTTGATGGTGTGTTGAAGGTGGTGGATTTCAGGGATGTTGTTGCCGATGAGGTTGAATGGGCAGTGGGTTGCTGCTCACATGTGATTGATGCGTTGTTGGTGGACGGCGTGTTGGATTTCTGGGGTGTTTTTCTGCTGTGAACAGTACCCCTGTACGAAATTCGACGAGTTCCGGTGTCTCGGGTATCTTCCGGCGTGAACAGTATATTCTTCAGCAAACGGAACTCGATGGACGGGTTGCTTCGGTAATTCCTTGGACCTGCTAACTCCTATGAGCTCGAGTTTGGGCTCGGTGCACAAATGGGCTCAGAAACGGGCCGACGTGCGGAAGCCCATGTTCTCGAGATGGTCTCTTCACGGACATAACCATAGACACGCTAACGACGTTAATTGACGGATTAATTATTTAATCTGGCAACATGAATAATTGGCCTATAATTCAATTTTATTTTGTATTTGGTTATATCTTCATAAGTTTAATGTATAACTTGAATTTAATTTTCTCTAAGATTACCTTCGGATTTTCTGATCGGATTAAACCTTTGAAAGGCACACATACTTAACAACATAGGATAATTTATCAACCCTATTATTTATGAGTACTACATTGATTATACCACTACCAAACATGTTAAACAAACATATAAAAATATATATGTGAGTATATATGTATAATTAAATTATATTGGTTGTCTTACTTATTTACACCACCAGTTAATTGACGGCTATGCCACTGTCGCCACATTATTAACTATGAATTAGACCTTAAAATATGTACATAACCGTTACTTTCCAGAAGAAATTATTTTATACTATGGGATAAACGCTTATTAAGATTGTGGAATTTTATTTAATGGTTAATAATAATCAAATATGATACTTCAATGAAAATGGTTAACCAAGGATAATGGGTAGTCATCCAACAAGCCGACTAATAACCGATTAGCATACATATATTGTGCATATCATCATGATTGTGCATTATGTGTCATTATAGTTTCTTATGATATAGGTACGTGTAACAATGAAGCAGGATCACATGTCAGTATTTGGGAAGCATCAGGTGAGGTTAAGTAAATATTTATATACTGCCCGTGATATCAAGTTGCTGTTTGTTTACTGTGTGCGATGTTGCTAGTATGATACTTTGTGGCTGTGTATTGTTTGTTTTGAGATGAATTAAGTTGATAATTGTTGCTAATGATGTTGTTGAAATTATTACTACTGTTGAGTTTGTTATTATTGTTGTTGACTGAGAGTCTTGTGTGAGTTGAATACCGGGAGTACTGGTATGGGATGACAGTTTGGAAAAAGTTTGTATTATCCAGATGAGCGGAGAGGCTGCGAGCCTGCTCGGGATAATGAGATGATGGTCGGATGATAGAAATGTAGTAACTAGTCGAGGGAAAAGAAAATAATAAAATGGAAACACTTAGACACCTAGTAAGTCACTGTAAATGTTGGAACAGCCAAATGGTAGTCTTATTTTATGGTGCTGGGGGAGAGTGTGCTTGGGGTCTGCTCCCTGTCTGTACCAGTTTTTATTTTAGGCGCTGGGGGAGAGTGTGCTTTGGGTCTTCTCCTTGTCTGTGCCAGTTATACGTGGAGGTACCAGAGCAGGGTCCACGGGCTAGCTAGCTTGACTACCAGGCGACGGCCACCATTTAACTAGTGATAGGGGCCCTGATAATAAAATTGAAATAGCGTGTCTAGAATCACAAGTGTGTCATTTAAGGTTGGTGAGAACCTTAGTTATTGTTGGTGATGTGACTTGGAAATTTACGGTTCTTTGTATATGTATATTTGCTTATGGGTTTTACCCGGTGGGCACTTCGGACTCACCCCTCACCTGCGGGCTTTCATCCCGTAGGATGAGTTATTTGTGGTACAGGTTTGATGCATTCCAGACAGACTGCGGTGTTATCCCTTGGATAGGACTCGGATCCATAGTTTGCATCAGTGTCACATACAGTGTCTTTGTGAGTTATTAAGTCTTCCGCTGTGCTATTTATTGCTAACGCTGGGCCATTGGGCCGGTTGTGTTATTATTGATGATCCTGGGTTCGGGTGATACGTTTTGTTGTTGGGCCGAAGGGCCAGATTTTTGTTGTTTTTATTTTGGGCTGTTGAGCCCGAGTTTCTGTTATATACACTGTATGCTGGGCTTGTTTGGTTGGGTCATTACAGTTCCGGTACGTGTTTACTGTGTATGGTAAATACGGGTCGGGGCGTTTCATTTTTGGGAGCGGAGCGGGCGTTAGGTCTTGTTGGGCAGTCCTTGTGTGATTGTTGTTCTTGTTTGCATAGTTCGCTCCATTTGTTTATTATTTTATATCATTTAGTTAGTGCATTATGGATCCAGTCAAGGGACGCCAGCTGTCGCAGAACATTCACATAAGAGATAATTGATGCCATAAATAAACGGAAACATAAATATTATTAATAATACTAATATTATTATTACAAACATTAATATTACATTGATATTTTATATATATAAAAAGTACATTCATCTTCTCGGCACGATGTTGACACTGAAGCTGTTGGGGTCATTGTTGGTGTTGACTTGGATGCTGTCGCTCCACGAGAACCACATGCCGCCTGTGTTGTTCTGCCCAGGAAGCTCGAACCGGTTTGCTTGAGGGAACCGGAGTGGGATGAGACCGTGATCATCTTCAGGCTGCCATTGGGTCTCCGTGAGAAGAACCATGTTGGGCTTGTATTGGTTCTTCAGGTCCCTCAGGGTACGCGAGAACTCCTGGGAACGCCTAGCGACTCCTCTGCAGTTCCACACCAGTAGTCGGGCCTTTGGCCAAGTTGAAGGTAGACGAGTTACTCTAGGCATGCTTTGGGCAGTCATCGAGAGCTGATAGTAGGTACCTTGCTCCAAGAAATGGCAAGTGGACTCTAGGTTGAACTCCTGAAGTCTTTCAGAGATGAAAAACATGACGGAGTTGGCCGAGCCGTAGAAGGAGGTCCTCAGGGTACCTTGGTCCTCTAGGAAGAATGTCTCTTCCATGGGAGTGACGAAGAATCTGGAGGAGTAGAGTTCGTCGACGAAGACCAGACGAGGCATTCTGCCGAGCTCGTTCGGTAGTTCTTCTGGACGCTCGTTGATCATGCTGTAGGCCAGCCGGTTTCTTCTGCCTAGGTTGGCACCTTCGACGAAAAAGACGGATGATGGAGCAGGCATTCTGTCTGGGCGAGTTATGTGTTTTCTTTCTGAATGTGTTTTGTGTTAGGTTTTTTCTAAACGTGTTTCACAAAACTTGCTTTCAAATGCTTTTGATGATCTGCTTCTCACCGCACTGTCTTTTATACTCTTATGGGGAGTGTGATTACCGTTTTTGATCTTCAAGATTTTTGCTTTTTGAAAATTTTCCCGTTGCCTCATTTATTACTTCATCACGTTTTTCGGGCTACAAACGTAAGTGTTTTTCAGCCCCTTTCCATCTTACGATTTTCTATCGCCCTGGCTACCTTGGCATTTCTTTTTATGGTTTTTCTATATTTTCCTGCAACTTTTATCACATGCATTCGTGACCGTTGTGGCTAGATTGATGGGGCCATACTTCGAGTGGAATGCATGTGCGACAAGCTTACACCTGTTCGGACAACATGGAGGGAAATGAGACTTGACAGACGTTTTTGGCTCATGTGGAAATTGTGAACAAGTGGATAATGTTTCTTTCGAGGGACACAGGACGTGCTCGTGACGTCATCGTTGCCTTGCGAATTAACGGATGTCTTTTCCATGAGGGTAGCAGACATCACCGTTAGCTGTGCGTGTCACGTTTCTCTGGATCGAGGATGTTTACGACCAATATGAGCGTCGAACATGAACATATGTTTTGTTTTAACTTCTTTATGATTTGGTTTTGTTAAGCGAGTTTTGTTTTGATTTTGATTTCCTTATGTTGGTTTTACTTCTTTTTGTTGGTTCTATTTTTAACATCTTTATGTTTGATTTTATTTTCATTCTTGATGGTTTGGTTTTGCTTTAAATATTTTTTTTCTTGTTAAACATGATTTTTCATATCTTAACAAGATATTTCGTAACATAAGAGTTTTTGATTTAAAAAGAAAACTTATTTTATTTATTTCATAACGGTTTACAACGGAGAAGAAGTACTCTAAGGAGTTACTTGCTTCTCAAGATCTTTTACAAGCTTTTGTATGTTCTTCACGTGAGGGAAGAGTTTAGTGCACGCTAGTTCTATCTGCATCACCGCCGAGCTGATCTTCCTCAGTGAGACGTTCAGCTGCGATAGTGTCTGCAGTGGAGTGCTGCTTTCAGCTGTTGCTTTGCCCTTCCGATCCTCAGCTTCTTTGCCAGCACGCTTCTTTTGCCGTTTTGGGGAGACGACCATGTGTTCTTTCAGACCGACGATGTTCGTCTTGAAGCGCTTCTTTGGCGGTTCTTCTTCGGAGCTTGTCGGGAAAGCAGTACCACCGATATAGCTGTTGTTCTCGGAGTCTGAGGTAGTTCGAGATCGGATTGGAGAGTCCATGGCTGTGTGTGAGTTTGCCAGTCATGAGGTTCGGTTTATATAAGCGGAGGAGATGTCGCTTAAGGGCATAAGCGGTATCTCGCGTTGAGTTTGGACACCTGGCAGAGTGTGCCAGAAGCTTATCGTGGTAGGACCCACAGATAAGACGGAATTTCGGGGACGAAATTCTTTTTAAGGTGGGTAGAATGTAACGACCCAGGTAAATTTTTCGCAATTTTACCGAGTTGTTTTAACTGTTACTGTGGTGAATAAATTTTCATCACGGTTAATCGAGTATTCTACCATTCCGAGAGTTTCACCGAGAGTAATCGATCTTTGGAATCTAAACCCGAAAGCCACCGATGCATCTGAAGGTACCCCGAATTTATCGAGCTTTGGAAACCGATACCAGAAGTTACTCGGAATTCCCAAGAATTCTAAACGGCTTACCGAGCCTCGGTTTTCAAAACCAGGACTTGGACAATGCTCAGGAGAATTAATCGGATTTTCCGAACCATCTCAGATCCGTTGAACCGCTGAACCACCCTTCTTCCACGTCGGTCGCCTGCCGTCCGGAGCCTCCTCGCTCCTCCTCACAGCGACGCCGCCTTCTCCTTCCGTCGCTTTTCGCCGCCCTGCTACTGCCGACGACCACCAGCAGCCACCGCGCCTCCATCCTTCTTTCCTCCTCCACCAAGACAACACCAAGGCTGGGTGAGTTTTGGCCGCGCCTCCCTCTCCCTTTCCTTTGCTTTATTTTATTATTTTGATTGGTTAAGGTTTCGTGGCTGATTTGGTTCAATTCGTTGTTTATGGGTCTGTGATTGGGTGTTGCCGAGGTGGATGTGGGGTGGTATGACGTTGATGCTGTGTTGAAGGTGGTGGATTTCAGGGATGTTGTTGCCGATGAGGTTGAATGGGCAGCGGGTTGCTGCTCACGTGTGATTGATGCGTTGTTGGTGAACGGCGTGTTGGATTTCTGGGGTGTTTTTCTGCTGTGAACAGTACCCCTGGCCAGAATCCGGCGAGTTCCGGTGTCTTGGGTATCTTCCGGTGTGAACAGTATATTCTTCAGAAAACGGAACTCGATGGACGGGTTGCTTCAGTAATTCCTTGGACCTGCTAACTCCTATGAGCTCGGGTTTGGGCTCGGTGCACAAATAGGCTCGAAAATGGGCCGACGTGTGGAAGCCCATGTTCTCGAGATGGTCTCTTCACGGACATAACCATAGACACGCTAATGACGCTAATTGACGGATTAATTAATTATTCTGACAACATGAATAATTGGCCTATAATTCAATTTTGTTTTGTATTTGGTTATATCTTCATAAGTTTAATGTATAACTTGAATTTAATTTTCTCTAAGATTACCTTCGGATTTTTTGATCGGATTAAACCTTTGAAAGGCACACATACTTAACAACATAGGATAATTTATCAACCCTATTATTTATAAGTACTACATTGATTATACCACTACCAAACATGTTAAACAAACATATAAAAATACATATGTGAATATATATGTATAATTAAATTATATTGGCTGTCTTACTTATTTACACCACCAGTTAATTGACGGGTATGCCACTGTCGCCACATTATTAACTATCAATTAGACCTTAAAATATGTACATAACCGTTACTTTCCACAAGAAATTATTTTATACTATGGGATAAACGCTTATTAAGATTGTGGAATTTCATTTAATGGTTAATAATAATCAAATATGATACTTCAATGAAAATGGTTAACCAAGGATAATGGGTAGTCATCCAACAAGCCGACTAATAACCGATTAGCATACATATATTGTGCATATCATCATGATTGTGCATTATGTGTCATTATAGTTTGTTATGATATAGGTACGTGTAACAATGAAGCAGGATCACATGTCAGTATTTGGGAAGCATCAGGTGAGGTTAAGTAAAAATTTATATACTGCCCGTGATATCAAGTTGCTGTTTGTTTACTGTGTGCGATGTTGCTGGTATGATACTTTGTGGCTGTGTATTGTTTGTTTTTAGATGAATTAAGTTGATAATTGTTGCTAATGATGTTGTTGAAATTATTACTACTGTTGAGTTTGTTATTATTGTTGTTGACTGAGAGTCTTGTGTGAGTTGAATACCGGGAGTACTGGTATGGGATGACAGTTTGGAAAAAGTTTGTATTATCCAGATGAGCGGAGAGGCTGCGAGCCTGCTCGGGATAATGAGATGATGGTCGGATGATAGAAATGTAGTAACTAGTCGAGGGAAAAGAAAATAATAAAATGGAAACACTTAGACACCTAGTAAGTCTCAGTTAAATGTTGGAACAGCCAAATGGTAGTCTTATTTTATGGTGCTGGGGGAGAGTGTGCTTGGGGTCTGCTCCCAGTCTGTACCAGTTTTTATTTTAGGCGCTAGGGTAGAGTGTGCTTGGGGTCTGCTCCCTGTCTGTGACAGTCATACGTGGAGGTACCAAGGCGGGGTCCACGGGCTAGCTAGCTTGACTACCAGGCGACGGCCACCGTTTAACTAGTGATAGGGGCCCTGATAATAAAATTGGAATAGCGTGTCTAGAATCACAAGTGTGTCATTTAAGGTTGGTGAGAACCTTAGTTATTGTTGGTGATGTGACTTGGAAATTTACGGTTGTTTGTATATGTATATTTGCTTATGGGTTTTACAGTGTTTTTGTGAGTTATTAAGTCTTCCGCTGTGCTATTTATTGCTAATGCTGGGCCATTGGGCCGGTTGTGTTATTATTGATGATCTCGGGTTCGGGTGATACGTTTTGTTGTTGGGCCGAAGGGCCAGATTTCTGTTGTTTTTATTTTGGGTTGTTGAGCCCGAGTTTCTGTTATATACACTGTATGCTGGGCTTGTTTGGTTGGGTCGTTACAGTTCCGGCACGTGTTTACTCTGTATGGTAAATACGGGTCGGGGCGTTTCAGTTTTGATAGTATGTCTTTTGCTCTTCCCAGATAAGATATAATAATCGTTTATGTGAGAAGATGTAGGCAAAGTGTATCATAATACCATCTATTTTTTTTTTTTAGAGCCATCATAATACCATCTATTAAGGGGGCTAATTTTGTCACTGCGAAACTAAAAACTTAAAAGTGGAGTGCATTTATAAATTGGTAGAGTGCAGATATCGCCTCCCTCTATATCATCTAAAGATAAGTTTGTCTTGAGAAAAATATTTATTAGCAAAATAAAGTGTCCATTTATTGTAGTTTTACATAATACACCTTTTTTTTATTGAAATATTTGTGTTATATGTAGTGTAAGTTCTAATATGAATTCGTTTTTAAAAGGAAATTTTTTTTGATAATAATTACACAACAATAAACACATGTATATATTTTGATAACTTATTTTTTATAATTTCAAATTTTATAAGTTTTAGATTAGTCTAAAATTATATCTTAATGGTTTTTATCGATACCATATCTTGGACACACGACATATGGTTTTTATCCATACCATATCTTGGACACACGACATATGGTTTTTATCGATACCATATCTTGGACACACGACATATGGTTTTTATCGATACCATATCTTGGATACACGACATATGGTTTTTACCGATACCATATCTGAAGCTGTCAATATCAACTTTTTGTGCAAGTTGTGTGTGGTCCTGCAAGCATTTAAATCCCACTTCCAGGTCGTTTTAATTGGAGAACAAGTAAGAGAGAAGACTTTACGAAAGTGTAGAAGATGTTCCCACCTAACTCCCACTTAACTCCAGAAGGTGGTCCAAACTTTCCAGATTTGGTAATTCTTTACTACTAAGGAGTTGACATGGATAACGGCACCAAACTAAAGTTTTAATGAACTGAAGTCAACTGAAGTACAAGGAGCCATTGCAGGAGGTTATCCCCCACACTCAGATCCTATAAAGAGGGACGTTTACACCTCTGGAAGATTATCCCAGCTAATGTGCAAAATTTGAGTGTATACTTGAGCTTAATAGATTTGGTATTTTTGCTTACTGTGCGAATCTATTTCAAGGGGCAATTTGTAAGCAAGGCTTGGTTAGTTTTGCTGAGTACTCAAGTCTAGGATTAGATTTGAGGGTAGGTTCAAGCTTAGCCTGTGAAAAGTTTGTGTAGGTTAGAGCTTAGCCTATGAAAAGCTTGTAAAGGTTCGAGCTTAGCCTAGAAAAGTGTAACAGCCCTAGTAAAATTTGGATTTTTACCGAACTATAAAAGTCGTTATACAGTGATTTACCGAATGAATTAATCTTGGGTAATTAATTCAAGGTAAATCGGGCATCGTTTTTTCGAAACCGAGGTTTTTCCCGCGCTCGGGATTTTTCCGTGGATTTTTCGGACCAAAGTTGGTATTTTTCGGGTCCCGAAATCCTCAGAAAAATCGCACCAGAAATATAACTAAGCAGGTATATCAGTTATTTTCTGGTCCGGACTGTACACGACTTACCTGCATAATTGAGGGCTGCGCCGCCTTGTTCCTGTGTCGCCCGTGCTTGCCTCCTGTGATACCCATGATTTTCTGCACCCAGTACACCATCACCACCTTTTCTTCTTCCTGCAACACACATCAAACACATTACAACTCTTCTTTTCTTCTGCAGAAACACCATACCCAGCTTTTCCCTTCCATTCTCGTTACCTGCAAAACCAAGGAAGAAAAAAAGAGAGAGAGAGGATATACAAAAAAAAAGAAGAAACAGAAAAGAAAAATAAAGGAAAAAATAAAAAAGATAACAACACACCACCGAGACAACCAACCGTCACCCACACCACCTCTGCCGACAACCACCTCCACCGATCCACCGCCTTCACCAGTCGAGACCACCATCGTGCTGCCGATGACCCGCCTTCCTCTCTGCTGCTCTTCGCTGCACGAAGCGACCCGACGTCAGCTGCAGATCGCCACCTGATGAGTCGCAGCTCTGCTGCACATCAAGCCGCGAGCATCCGCAACCATCGCCGTCGCCGCACCGTCCAGATGCAGCCTCCACCTCGTTGCCTCGCCTCCATTCCCGCGACGCCGCCGTTCGCTCGTCGCGTCGCACCGCCAACAGCCGCTGCGTCTCCACCTCCATGCAACGCCGATGACGAGTTCGTCTCTGCCGACGAACGACTGCAGCCGCACCCGAAAGCACGCCGATGCCGCCTTCTTCTCTGTGTCACCCTCCAGTCGCCGCCTTTACCACACCTGCAGGAAGCTCGCGCCTTCGTCCTCCCTACGTCGTGCCGCTTCCGAGCTCCCTTTCCTCGCCGCGCCGTCGTCGTTTTGCCAAGGTAAGAAGACGCGGGTTGAAGACAACCCATCTGGTCGGGTGGGTCAACCCGGAAGCAGTGGGTTTGACCCGGTTTTGGTTAGGGCATGATCTGGCCTGAGACTTTTCGGGTCGGGCTGTGCAGCTGGATCTGCTATGTGGGCCTGCACTTGGGCTCCTTCTAGGGCTTGGGTTTGGCCTATACAGTAGACTGGACTTGTACTATTTGGCCCAGTTCTTTTAAAAAAATAAAAAAAATGAATAAATAAAGTGATAATGATATATATTTAAAATATTGTTGGAGATATATATATATATATATATATATATATATTGGGAACCTATTTTCTGGAAATATATATACATAAATATATATGGTTATTTTCTAGAAAAATTATATGATGGAAAATGCCTTATGGACATATATATAAGTTTGATTAAATAATCATAAAAATATTTTGGAAAGAGTTTTAATTAAAGTATTAAATACCGAAGTAATATTCGGATATGCGCACGATATATTATTTTCGGAAAAGGATTTAAAAACGATTAAAGATAATTTTATGAAATATAACCGAGACGCATAACTGAGGGGGATGATGTTTAATTTACAGTTTATGGCATCATAGCATACCAATTATGTGCATTTATGTGAGCTTGTTGTTTTGTTGTATAGGTTTTGATATCGGGCAGTTCCCCGAGGAACCGGCTTTGGACCGGTTGATGTTTTCAGAGTTGAGTAATCGACTAAGGTGAGGATGGATATGTGCCTGTAATACTTTGTGTGTTTTGTTGTTTGGTTGGATTGTTGAGATGGTCATTGTTGGTCATTTGATTGCTATGGTTATTGTTGTTGCTGTTGTTGGACTATGTTATTGTTTCTTTTAATATTGTGTTGTAATTAATGTTGAACTGTTAATTGAGAATAATTAGTGTTATGAAATTGTTGTTGGTTGGGTCTATTGAATAACTTGTGATAATGGAAAGTTGAATAACTTGAGGAAATGAATATTGGAAATTGTGATGATATATATTATTGTTGGATAATTGATGATATGGATTTGTTGATGTTGCTTCTGTGTGTGATTCTTTGATATTGTTTTGCTTGATTGAACTGCTGTGTTGGCTGTTGTTGAATCTTTGGATTTTGTGTCGAGATTGATGTTGGACTGTTGATTATGGATATTTGAGAAAAGGATAATGGATATTGAAAATGGAAATTGGAAATGATGATGATTTAATTGTCAAGTGGAAAGTAGTGGTACGACTAGATGGTTAGAGGCTAGTTCTGTGGTGGCCATGGTCGGTTTCTTGATTTGGGGATGTTGATCCCGGTTTGGTTTGGATATTGGGATGTTGATCCCGGATTGGTTATGTTATTGGAATGTTGATCCCGGGTATTATTTTGGCCTGGCACCCGGATTAGTTAATAACCAGGTACGACCCCAGCTTGTCCAGTGACGGGGCTCGGAAGATAAAATTGGTAATAATAATAAAATATTCTTTTGGTCTTGGCTCAGTCATGATTTGGTTGATTCTTGAGTTGTCTTTTGCTGGTATTTTCTTCGAAAGTATTATGGTTGTCTGCATATCTTTATTTATCCTTGGTTGGTGAGTACTTCGGACTCACCCCTCACCTGCGGGCTTTCATCCCGTAGGTTGGGTTATTTGTGGTTCAGGTATGATGCATTCCAGACAGGCTGCAGCGTTATCCCTCGGGCAGGACTCGGATCCATTAGATTACATCAGGTTTTGCATATGGTGTCTTGAGATTATAATTGCTTCCACTGTGCTATAATTTGGGTTCCCAGGTTTGGGTGATGTGTTTTGATGTTGGGCAGAAGGGCCAGATTTCTGATGTTTATTTTGATTACATTGGGCCGTTGGGCCGGTTTCTCTGTTAAATTCATTGATATTATCTTTGGGCCGTTGGGCCGTGTCTCGTGTTGTATCTACTGTTGTACAGTTTCGGCACGTGTTTACTGAGGCTGGTAAATACGGGTTGGGGCGTTTCATTTTGGTACCGGAGCGGGCGGTAGGTCCTTGGGTGATTGTTTTGCTTATTTGCTGTACATAGCTCGCTTCATATGTTTATCATTTTGCATTTATGTCATTTAGTTAGTACATGATGGATCCAGTCGAGACGCCAGCTTGCCGCAGAACATTCACATAATAGGTAATTGATGCCATAAACATGCAGAAATATAAATATTATTAATATTACTAATATTATTATTATCATTATTATTCATCATCTTGGTACAACGTTGACCCTGAAGCTATTAGGGTCATTGGTAATGTTGACCCTGATGCTATCGTTCCACGAGAACCACATACAGCCCGTATTGTTCTGGCCAGGAAGCTCGAACCGGTTTGCTGGAGGGAACCGAAGTGGGATGACACCATGATTGTCTTCAGGCTGCCACTGGGTCTCCGTGAGCAGAACCATGTTGGGCTTGTACTGGTTCTTCAGATCTCTCAAGGTACGCGTGAACTTCTGGGAACGCCTAGCGATTCCTCTGCAGTTCCACACCAGTAGGCGGGCCTTTGGCCAAGTTGGTGGTAACCTAGTTACTCTGGGCATGCTCTGGGCAGTCATCGAAAGCTGGTAGTAGGTACCTTGGTCCAGGAATTGGCAAGTGGGCTCTAGGTTGAATTCCTGAAGTCTTTCAGAAATGAAAAACATGACGGAATTGGCCGAGCCGTAGAAGGAGGTTCTCAGAGTGCTTTGATCCTCTAGGAAGAACGTCTCTTCCATGGGAGTGACAAAGAACCTGGAGGAGTAGAGTTCGTCGACGAAGACCAGACGAGGCATCCTGCCGAGCTCGCTTGGTAGTTCCTCTGGACGTTTGTTGATCAGACTGTAGGCCAAACGGTTTCTTCTTCCGAGGGAGGCACCCTCGACGAAGAAGACAGAGGATGGAGCAGGCATAGTGTTTGATGCGTTGTGCTTTCTTTGCTTGAACGTTTTGTTTTCTTTTGGATACTTTGTGATTTTTGCTTACCGTTGTTTTGCCTTTTATAGAAAAATGTTTACCTGTTTTTCAAGGTATAGACCCCATCTGTTCCCCCAAAAAAAAAGAGAAAAAAAAAGAAGAGTTGAAAATGAAAAAAAAAAAGAAGAAGAAGAAAAAAAGAGTAAAAGGGAAAAAAAAGGAAAAGAAAAGACAAAGAAATAGAAAGGAAAGAAAGAAAAAAAGAAGAAGAAAGAAGAAGAAGGAATAGGAAAGAAAAGAAGAAAAAAAAAGTAAAAGAAAAGAAAAGAAAAGGAAAGAGAGAGAAAAAAAAAGAGAAGAAAAAAAAGAAAAGAAGGTAAAGAAAAAGAAAACAAAAATAAAATAAAATATTTTTCGGGGATAGGAAAAGTAGAACCTTTTCACAAAACTCCAAACCGTTTACGATCTTCAAGATTTTGCTTTTTGAAATTTGGCCATGGTTTGAAATTTTGCTTCGTCACTTTATATGGTTTTCGGGCTACAAACATAAGTGTTTTTCAGCTCGTTTCCATCATACTTTTTTCTTTTACATTTGGCAACCTTGATTTTTCTTTTTTATGGCTTTTTGTTGCATCTTTTATCACATGCATCCGTGACTGTTGTGGCCAGGTTGATGGGACCATACCTCGAGTAGAGTGTATGTGCGACAAGGTTACACCTGTTTGGACATCATGGAGGGATACGATATCTGGAAGACGTTTTTGGCTTCTGAACAGGTGGATATCGTTTCTTTCGAGGGACACAGGACATTCTCGTGATCATCGCCGTGCGAGTTAACGGACGTCTTTTCACAAGAAGAACCGACATCTCCGTCAGTTATGCGAGTTGCGTTTCTCTGGTTCGAGGACCTATACGACCGATCTAGAGCGATGGACATGGAAACATGTTTTGTTTTAATTTCTTTATGCTTGATTTTATTTCCTTCTTATTGGTTTTCTTTTGCTTTAAAATGTTTTGTTTTTCTGTTTAACATAAGTTTTTATATTATAAAGAGAGATTTGTTTTATAAAGGAAAAAGCTTGTTTATATATTTTTCATAACAGATTTACAATAGAGAAGGAGTACCTTATGGGGTTACTTGCTTCTCTAGATCTTTTACAGGTTTTTGTATGTTTTTTATCTGGGAGGAGAGTTCCGCACATGCCAGTTCGATCTGCATCACCGTCGAGCTGACCTTCTTCAGTGAAGTGTTCAGTTGCGTCAGTGTCTGCAGTGGGGTATCGCTGAGAGTAGTTGTCTTGCCCTTCTTTTCATCAGCATCCATGCGACCGGAAGGCTCCTCCTTGCCGACAGGTTTCTTTTGCCGTCTCCGAGAGACCACCATATGTTCCTTGAGACCGATGATGTTCGTCTTGAAGTGTTTCTTGCCGGCCCAATGGCCCAACAATAGTAAAACAATGCACAGCGGAAGACTTAATAACTCACAAAGACACTGTATGCGACATAGATGCAAACTATGGATTCGAGCCCTGTCCAAGGGATAACGTTGCAGCCTGTCTGGAATGCACCAATCCTGTACCACAAATAACTCATCCTACGGGATGAAAGCCCGCAGGTGAGGGGTGAGTACGAAGTGCTCACAACCATGGATAGACGATCAATATGCAACCCTAAAAATTACTCAAAGTCGAAAACAGGCAAAAACCACCTAAACACACCAAATCGAAAGACTCGACCCAAAACCGGTCCAAAACCGAAAAGACACAAATAAAATTCATTTTCCAATTTTATCTTTCCGGGCCCCGTCACGAATAAGCTAGGGGTCAGACCTGGTTTTCAACACATTCCGGGTGCCAGACCAATTCCAGAGAACCCAGGGATCGACATCCCAAAATAGTAACCCAGGGATAGACATCCCAAAAATAATCACGGGATAGACATTCCAAGCGTAGACATGCTTATCGCAAGAACCCAGGTCAAGGCCACCACGAAACAGCCTTAAACCATCGAGTCGTACCA
This sequence comes from Turnera subulata, assembly GCA_028386065.3. Lineage (NCBI taxonomy): Eukaryota > Viridiplantae > Streptophyta > Magnoliopsida > Malpighiales > Passifloraceae > Turnera > Turnera subulata. The sequence goes on from JAKUCV010006336.1 coordinate 32,263, forward strand.
CTACTTACCACGTGACAATTATATTATCATCATCAAAATCAAATCACAGGGATCAACATCCCTAACCAAAGTACCGGAATAGACATCCCTATCCAAAACCGAGGATCAACATCCTTATCACATTTTATTATTAATTCCATTATACTTATTACCAAAAGACACGAAAATAAGTATCCAAAGCCCGACGCACAGGGATAAACATCCCAAAAACCAAATCAACATACTGGGATAACATCCCGACCACAATCACAACAAATGTGACAAACAATAGTGCAACAATCATCAAACAATATACCGAGTAATACAGGCACATATTGAAGGAAATCCAATCTCACCTTGGCCGATTACTCAACTCCGGAAACAATGACCGGTCCGACGCTGGCTCCTCGGGAAACTGCCGGATATCTGAACCTATACAACAAAACAATATATACATATAAATGCACATAATCGGTATGCTATGATGCCAATACTGCGAAATAAACCCATCCCGGTTCTTATCCGTTATTATTATCTTTTACCGGAAATATTTTACCGTACGTATATCCGAATATAATTTCGGTACCATACTTTAATTAAAACTCTTTTCAAAATATTTTCATAAAATAATTATAATTTTTTAAAATATAATCACCATAATTTTCTGAAAAAGATAACATATGTATATATATATTTTCTAAAATATTACATTTTTAATAAAACTATTTACCATAATATAATTACCAAATATTGTCATTTACCAAAAATATATATATATATTAATCATATGCTATATGTTATTTCCCAGAATGTATATAATCATAAAAACTTACTCTGAAAATTAAATACAATTTAATATATATACATTTTCATTTTCTAAAGACAAAATATTTTTCCAACAATTATAAATCAACATAATTATATATATTTCAGAAATATAAATCATGTGTACCATATTTATATTTCCAAAGTTAGTTACCATAGTTTCCAGAAAATATTTCCAAATAAAAATGATAATATTTATAAAATTGGGAAAATGGATTTATTATGAGTATTTTGGTCTTGGACCAGTTTTGGGTCTTGTCTTTCGTTTTGGCTGTTATACCTGTGTTTTTGACCTTGAGTAGTTATAGTGTTGCATATTGATCGTCTATCCATGGTTGTGAGCACTTCGGACTCACCCCTCACCTGCGGGCTTTCATCCCATAGGATGAGTTATTTGTGGTACAGGTTTGGTGCATTCGAGACAGGCTGCGACGTTATCCCTTGGACAGGGCTCGGATCCATAGTTTGCATCTATGTCGCATACAGTGTTTTGTGAGTTATTAAGTCTTCCGCTGTGCATTACTTTTGATATTGTTGGGCCGTTGGGCCAGTTGAGTTATCCACTAAGATCAAGAACCACCTCAGACTCTGAGGACAACAGCTACATCGGTGGCACTGCCTTCCCGACAAGCTCCGATGAAGAACCTCCGAAGAAACGCTTCAAGACGAACATCATCGGCTTGAAAGAGCACATGGTCGTCTCCAGCAGACGGCAAAAGAAACGTGCTCCCAAGAAAGCTGAGGATAAGAAGGGCAAGGCGATAGCTGAAAGCAGCACTCCGCAGCAGACACTGACGCAGCTGAATGTCTCACTGAAGAAGATCAGCTCGGCGGTGTTGCAAATCGAACTGGCGTGCGCGGAACTCTTCCCTCACATGAAAAATGTCCAAAAACTTGTAAATGACTTAGAGAAGCATGTAACTCAATAGAGTACTTCTTCTCCGTTGTAAAACTATTATGAAATAAATAAAATAAGTTTCCTTTTTAAATCAAAAACTCTTGTTAAATTGTGAAAACTCATGCTAACAGAAAAATAAAAACATCACAAAGCAAAACAAAAATCAACAATAAGAATATAAAATCAAATATAAGGAAATTAAAAATAAAACTCGTTTAACAAAAACAAAACATAAAGAAGTTAAAACAAAACATGTTTTCATGTTCGGTGCTCGTATCGGACGTAAACACCCTCGAACCCAAGAAACGTAACGTACAACTAACGGTGACGTCGGTTTCCATCGTGAAAGAGACGCCCGTTATCTCGCACGGTGACGATCATGAGAGCGTCCTGTGTCCCTCATAAGAAACGATACCCACTTGTTCACAATTTTCCGCATGAGCCAAAAACGTCTGTCAAGTCTCGTATCTCTCCACGATGTCCAAACAGGTGTGACCTTGTCGCACATGCACTCTACTCGAGGTATGGTCCACCAGTCTAGCCCCAATGGTCACAAATGCATGTGATAAAAGATGCAAGAAAATATAGTAAAACCATGAAAAGAAACGACAAGGTAGCCAGAGCGAAAGAAAATCATGAGATGGAAAAAGGCTGAAAAACTCTGGCATCGTAGCCCGAAAAACGTATAAAGTAACAAACAATAAGTGAAGCAACGACAAAATTTTCAAAAAGCAAATCTTGAAAATAAAAAACAGTAAACACGCTCCCATAAGAGTATAAAAGTCGAAGCGCTGAGGTGTAAATCATCAAAAGCATTTTAAAGCAAACAAACGCTCAAAAAAACAAAACCACAACGCTCAGAAAAACAAAATACCCACGCTTCCAAAACACGATGCCTGCTCCATCATTCGTCTTCTTCGTCGAAGGTGCCAATCTAGGCAGAAGGAACCGACTGGCAGACGAGTTACTTTGGGCATGCTTTGGGCCGTCATCGAGAGCTGGTAGTAGGTACCTTGCTCCAGGGTATGGCAAGTGGACTCCAGGTTGAACTCCTGAAGTCTTTCGGAGATGAAGAACATGATGGAGTTTGCCGAGCCGTAGTAGGAGGTCCTCAGAGTGCCATGGTCCTCCAGGAAGAACGTCTCTTCCATGGGAGTGATGAAGAACCGTGATGAGTAGAGTTCGTCGACGAAGACCAGACGCGGCATTCTGCCGAGCTCGTTCGGTAGCTCTTCTGGACGCTCGTTGACCATGCTGTAGGCCAGTCGGTTCCTTCTGCCTAGATTGGCACCTTCGACAAAGAAAACGGAAGATGGAGCAGGCATCGTGTTTGGACGAGTGGGTATTTTATTTTTCAGAGCGTTGTGGTTACAACCCAAAATAGGAAACATCATAAATAACAAAACCGGCCCAATGGCCCAATAATATCAATAAAATGCACAGCGAAAGACTTAATAACTCACAAAACACTATATACGACACTGATGCAAACTATGGATCCGAGCCCTGTCCAAGGGATAACGCCGCAGCCTGTCTGGAATACACCAAACCTGTACCAAAAGTAACTCATCCTACGGGATGAAAGCCCGCAGGTGAGGGGTGAGTCCGAAGTGCTCACAACCATGGATAGACGATCAATATGCAACACTATTACTACTCAAGGTCAAAAACACAGACATAACAACCAAAACAAAAGACAAGACCCAAAACCGTTCCAAGACCGTAAAGACTCAAATAAAATCCAATTATCCAATTTTATCTTTCCGGGCCCTGTCACGGATAAGCTAGGGGTCAGATCTGGTTATCAACACATTCCGGGTGCCAGACCAAATCCAGAGAACCCAGGGATCGACATCCCAAAAATAATCACGGGATAGACATCCCAAGCATAGACATGCTTATCACAAGTAACCCAGGTCAAGGCCACCACGAAACAGTCTTAAACCATCGAGTCGTACCACTACTTACCACGTGACAATTATATTATCGTCATCAAAACCAAATCACAGGGATCGACATCCCTAACCAAAATACCGGGATAGACATCCCTTCCGAAACCAAGGATCGACATCCTTGTCACAATTTATTATTTATTCTATTTTATTTAGTGCCAAAACGACTCAAGGATAAACGTTCAAAAACCAATCACAATACTGGGATAAACATCCCGACAACAATCAAGACAATGGGATAAACATCCCGAACCAAACCACAGCAAATGCAACATGCAATAATCAACAAACACAATAACCAAGTAATATAGGCACATATCGAAGGAAATCCATCCTCACCTTGGCCGATTACTCAACTCCGGAGACAATGACCGGTCCGACGTCGGCTCCTCGGGAAACTGCCCGATATCATAACCTACACAACAAAACCATATATACACATAAATGCACATAATCGGTATACTATGATGCCCAAACTGCGAAATATCCCATCCTGGTTCATATCTTTTATTTATCTCCCTTTACCGAAAATATTTACCATACGTCTATCCGAATATAATTTCGGTACCATACTTTAATTAAAACTCTTTTCAAAATATTTTTATAAAATAATTATTATTTTCCAAAATTATAATCTCCTTATTTTTTTCAGAAAAATAATAACGTATTTATAATTTTCAGAAAATATTTATATAGTATTTATCTTTTTCTCAATATATAATAATATTTACCAACACAAATATAATTACCTTTAATCTTCAAAGTACACATATATATATATTTCCTCAACCATAATTTTTCCAGGCAAAATAATATATGTATATAAAATTTCCAGGAATTATTTTTATGGCATTTATATTTTTTTCCAATTAATATTAGTTTCCTAAAACATAATTTAATTATTTATCAAAGTATATATATTTATATTTTTCTCAAAATACCAGAATTAAATTGGCCATAATTTTTCTCAAAATAAATATATATTTTTTCCGAAATTATATACCAGATTAATAAATAAATACATATGTATATATATTTATTATTTCATTTTTTTTAACTGGACTGGGCCATGAACAGTAAGCCCATGCCCAGCCCAGAATCCAAGCCCAACGACAGGCCCAGGCGCCAGGCCTAGGCAGACCAGCAGCAGGCCTGCGCGCCCAGCAGCCCAGACCATAGCCAGCCCAGTCCCATGCCCACGAAAAGAAATGGATCAGACCAACCTAAACGGGTCGAACGCGGGTCTCACCTCGGGTTGCGGCGGCGCGACGGCAACGACGGGCGCAGGAGAGGACGTGAGCTCAACCACGACGTCGAGGCGGCACGAGCGGCGTGTTGACGGTGGAAAACCAGCGCTGCATCGCCGGCAGGAAGCGGAAGACGCCGAGGAGCTGGATCCGCCGGGTCAGCGTCGGGTCTAGGCTCCCTGGCGGCGCGTCTCGCGGCGTATGGCGACGGGAACGACGGCTTCAAGGTCGCGACGGGACGGCGACTCTTCTGGCGGTGGCGGTGGAGCTCGAGAAGGCAGGGAACGCCGTTCGGTGAACAGAAACCGAGGCGCTGGGGTGACGGTACTGTTCACCCCATTTCCGATTTTCTTCCTTTTTTTCTTTTCCTTCTTTTTTTTCCTATTTTCTTTCTTTTTTCCCTTTCTATTTTTCTGATTTTTGCTTCTCATTTTTTTTCTTTTCTCTTCATTATTTTTTTTCCTTCTCTCATTTGCTTCTCTCTTTTTTTTCTTCCCTCTGTATTTTTTTTATTTTTTCTATATTATTTTTTTAATTTTCCTTTTCTTCTTTTTTTTTCTTTTTTTTTCTCTCTTTTTCCTTTTTTTCTCTCCTTTTCTTTTTTTTTTTCTCTTCTCTTCTTCCTCCCCTTCTTCTCTGCTTCCTTTCTTCTTTTATAAACGAAAAATCACTGTTACACCTGTGAATCGTTTAATAATGCAGCTTGTCTGCATTATTGAAGCGAGTCCGGTCTGGACCAGAAAATAACTGATACCCCTTTAGTTATTTTCCGGTGTGATTTTTCCGAAAATCCCGGAACCCGAAAAATACCAACTTAGGCCCGAAAAATCCACGAAAAAATCACGAGCGCGGGAAAACTCTCGGTTTCGAAAAACGGAGCTCGATTTACCTTGAATTAATTACCCAAGATTAATTCAACAGTAAATCACGGTAAAAAGACTTTTACAGTCCCGGTAAAAATTAAAAATTTTACCTGGGCTGTTACAGTCTACCCACCTTAAAAAAAAATTTCGTCCCCGAAATTCCATCGTCTTATCCGTAGGTCCTACCACGATAAGCTTCTGGCACACTCTGCCAGGTGTCCAACCTCAACCCGAGATACCGCTTATACCCTTAAGCGACATCTCATCCTCTTATAAATACCAAACCTCATGACTGACAAACTCACACACAGTTATGGACTCTCCACTGAGATCAAGAACTACCTCAGACTCCAAAAACAACAGCTACATCGGTGGCACTTCCTTTCCGACAAGCTCCGATGAAGAACCTCCCAAGAAGCGGTTCAAAACCAACATCATCGGCCTGAAGGAACACATGGTCGTCTCCCCAAGATGGCGAAAGAAGCGTGCTCCCAAAGAAGCTGAGGATCGGAAGGGCAAAGCTAAGGCTGAAAGCAGCACTCCGCAGCAGACACTGACGCAACTGAACGTCTCACTCAAGAAGATCAGCTCGGCGGTGGCGCAAATAGAACTGGCGTGCGCGGAGCTCTTCCCTCACATGAAAAACGCCCAAAAACTTGTAAAAGATCTAGAGAAGCATGTAACTCAATAGAGTACTTCTTCTCCGTTATAAAACTGTTATGAAATAAATAAAATAAGTTTCCTTTTTAAATCAAAAACTCTTGTTAAATTGTGAAAACTCATGCTAACAGAAAAATAAAAACATCACAAAGCAAAACAAAAATCAACAATAAGAATATAAAATCAAATATAAGGAAATTAAAAATAAAACTCGTTTAACAAAAACAAAACATAAAGAAGTTAAAACAAAACACGTTTTCATGTTCGGTGCTCGTATCGGACGTAAACACCCTCGAACCCAAGAAACGTAACGTACAACTAACGGTGACGTCGGTTTCCATCGTGAAAGAGACGTCCGTTATCTCGCACGGTGATGATCACGAGAGCGTCCTGTGTCCCTCGAAAGAAACGATACCCACTTGTTCACAATTTTCCGCATGAGCCAAAAACGTCTGTCAGGTCTCGTATCTCTCCACGATGTCCGAACAGGTGCAAGCTTGTCGCACATGCGCTCTACTCGAGGTATGGTCCCATCCGTCTAGCCCCAATGGTCACAAATGTATGTGATAAAAGATGCAAGAAAATATAGTAAAACCATGAAAAGAAAGGACAGAGTAGCCAGAGCGAAAGAAAATCATGAGATGGAAAAAGGCTGAAAAACTCTGGCGTTGTAGCCCGAAAAACGTATAAAGTAACGTAGCAGTAAATGAAGCAACGGCAAAATTTTCAAAAAGAAAATCTTGAAAATCGAAATCAGTAAACATGCTCGGAGCGGGCGTTAGGTCTTGTTGGGAAGTCTTTGTGTGTTTGTTGTCCTTGTTTGCATAGTTTGCTCCATTTGTTTATTATTTTATATCATTTAGTTAGTGCATTATGGATCCAGTCAAGAGACGCCAGCTGTCGCAGAACATACACATAAGAGGTAATGATGCCATAAATAAGCGGAAATACAAATATTATTAATATTGCTAATATTAATATTATAAACATAAATATTACATTGATATTTTATAAAAATAAAAATACATTTATCTTCTCGGAACGACATTGACCCTGAAGCTGTTGGGGTCGTTGTTGATGTTGACTTGGATGCTGTCGCTCCACGAGAACCACATGCCGCCCCTGTTGTCCTGGCCTGGAAGCTCGAACCGGTTTGCTTGAGGGAACCGGAGTGGGATGAGACCGTGATCGTCTTGAGACTGCCACTAGGTCTCCGTCAGAAGAACCATGTTTGGTTTGTATTGGTTCTTTAGGTCCCTCAGAGTACGCGAGAACTCCTGGGAACGCCTAGTGACTCCTCTGCAGTTCCACACCAGTAGTCGGGCCTTTGGCCAAGTTACGTGCAGACGAGTTACTCTGGGCATGCTCTGGGTCGTCATCGAGAGCTGGTAGTAGCTACCTTGCTCCAGGGTATGGCATGTGGACTCTAGGTTGAACTCCTGAAGCCTTTCGGAGATGAAGAACATGATGGAGTTTGCCGATCCGTAGTAGGAGGTCCTCAGAGTTCCATGGTCCTCAAGGAAGAACGCCTCTTCCATGGGAGTGATGAAGAATCGTGATGAGTAGAGTTCGTCGACGAAGACCAGACGCGGCATTCTGCCGAGCTCATTCGGTAGCTCTTCTGGACGCTCGTTGACCATGCTGTGGGCCAGTCGGTTTCTTCTGCCGAGATTGGCACCTTCGACGAAGAAGACGGATGAGGGAGCAGGCATGTTGTCTCGACGTGTGGTGTTTTGTTTGCTGAACGCTGTGGTTTTGGTTGCCTTAGTGTTTTGTTTGCTTTTAAATGCTTTTGATGGTATGCACCTCACCGCTCCGTTTCTTTTATACTCTTATGGGGAGCGTGTTTACTATTTTCGATTTTCAAGATTTTGCTTTTTGAAAATTTTACCGTTGCTTCATTTATTGCTCATCACTTTATACGTTTTTTTTGGCTACAATGCCAGAGTTTTTCAGCCTTTTTCCATCTCATGATTTTCTTTCGCCCTGGCTACTCTGTCCTTTCTTTTTATGGTTTTACTATATTTTCTTGCATCTTTTATCACATGCATCCGTGACTGTTGTGGCTAGATGGATGGGACCACACCTCGAGTAGAGCGTATGTGAGGTTTGTCATCGGAGTCCGTCATGAAGGGATTAACACCACCGGTATAGCTCAGCTCCTCTGAGTCAGAAGTCGTCCTAGTTCTTATGGGAGAATCCATGACAGAGAGTAAGTTTGCAGGTTTGAGGTTTGGTTTTTTATAAGGGGGCCAGAGACACGTAAGGGTATAAACGGGACATCGTGTTGAGTTCGGACAGCTGGAAGAGTGTACCAGAAGCTTATCGTGGTAGGACCCACCGATAAGACGGAATTTCGAGGACTGTGAATACCCGACCCAAAATCACTTGGGCCTATTCACCTATTCCTTTCACCATCTTCCTCGGGTCAATCCCATATCATTGGAGTCGCCACCCAAGTTTTATTAAGGGCAAAACTTGGGAAAAACCTTCATATGACTCCTTAGGCAACCGGTCATGTCGAACCAAAGATATGGGATCGGGGGTTCGTCACGGATGGGAAGGTGTTAGGCACCCACCCGTGTTGGGTCGAAATCTTGTTCAATCAAAGAGCATAAATGTGCCTTGTGTGCGTGTGCAAGTGTGGAAAACAAAGAAAGGGGGGGAGAAAAGACTTGGCTTGCATCCCGTCGTGAAACCGAGACTACCTACGTACCCGAGTGATCGGGGTCAAAGCCACGTAGTTCTAAACATGACACACAGTGGCCACTTACATCATCAAAAGCATCAGCAATCAATCACCAAGAATCAATCAGAAAGGATTTAGGATTACCTTATGTAGCCCTCCTCTAGCTCCTTGCAATGGGTCAAGTTCTACACCCACCTTCTTGCCACTCTTTAGCTCTATGGTTGATCCTCTTCTTGATTCCTCCTTGCTAGACTACTGATTGATGCTCTCCACGAAAATTCTCCAAAGTTTCTGCCTTAGAAAATATTTTTAAGCATGGAGAAGTAGAGTTTCTCCAAGCAAGAAAAGCTTATGGGTGTGTATGTGAGAAAGATTGTGTGTCCTTTGAAATGTGTGTGAGGGGCCCTATTTATAGTGTTCTGGGAAGCCTAGGGGCGTGGACCTGCTTAATGGTGAAGATTATGCCCAAAAATCTGGTCCAAAACCGCGTGGGATCGAAAAAGAAACAAAAATCGGAGATTTTCGGAGATCCTGGGCACCCATGACCGCCATGGCCGGCGGTCATGGCTTGGATAACCGCCATGACCGGCGGTCATGGCCACAAGACCGCCAGGGCTTGGTGGCCATCCCGTGATGACCCCCGGGCCCTCACGGTTTTGTGTGTTCTTTCCTTTTTTGCTCCTCAATCCCCCTAATTCAGCTCTGATTTGATCCTACCGCATAATCAACCCCTAATCTACCCAGAATCACTCAATTACTTGATTAGCACTCCCCCAAATCATTCCATAATCAAAATATTGCACATTAACACCCAAAATCATACCAAAAACACAAAATCTACTTAAATTAATTAACTCTGATTTTCCACGAAAATCAGAGCTAAAATTGATCTGCAAGAAATGTGTTAATGAGCTGGACAAACTTTGGAGAATAATTAATTTGGACCCTTAAATCCATTCCTAACCCAAGAATAAATCATCTCAATATAATTGGGTTGAAAACAAATAAAAGGCCCAAAGCAACATATTTTAATGCACATAAATCTTATTATATATTTTATCCTAAGATTAAATCATCTCATTAATCCTAGGATCAAACACATGAAGATTTAGATTATCGAAATACATTAATTCCACTAAGTTAAATTCTTATCATGCCTTCACTCAAAAGCAAATCATCTCATCAACCTTGAGCTTAAGCATGTCTAGAATCTAATTTTAATGAAATGTTCATGGGTCAAATTTGGGTGTTCACAGATGCCCCTCGTTGATGAGTCCTTATGAATTAAGGACGAAACAATGTAAGACAAGAACAACCAAATTTGATTGATTGATGCTTGTGGTGTGTACCATGGGTTTGGAGCATCCCATGCTCCGCTCCGGGAATCATCTCATCCCGAAGGTTTGAGGGGCTGGCCCTCGGTTTCTAGGAATCATCTCATTCTAGATTCTCGGGAATCATCTCATCCCGAGATTTGAGGGGCTGGCCCTCGGTTTCTAGGAATCATCTCATCCCAGATCCATGGTTGTCAGAAATCATCTCATCTTGAAGGTTAGGGATTTATCTCCTTAGGGAAACTTTCTTTTTCTTGAAAATCTATCATCCTTACCCTAGAGGGATTTTTTCTAATGCACTATCGGCACGGTACCCTAAGTGGGGTTTGGTTACGTATTCTTACTTCAACCAGGGTGTTTCGCCTCCATACCATCGTTTGTCTTTCTTAGAGGGACATAGTCAAAGAGACTAAAAGGGGTGTCAAGAGATCTTATCCATGAGGATATAGCCAAGCGACTAAAGGGGGATCAAGAGATCTTATCCATGAGGATATAGCCAAGCGACTAAAGGGGGATCAAGACATCTTGAGATCGGAGGCTTAACATGCCCCTTTATCCATAGTTGGACGTCTACTCTATTTCTCAAGCTCACCAGTCCATAATCAACAAAGGTTCGGGTACCGTGCCCCTAGTATCATTTCACAAAAGGGTTTGGCCTTACAACTCATTTTATAGAGAATGCCCTAACTCATCAACAAAAGTTGAGGCTTACATCTCCTTGAATGCCCAAGACAACAAACAACAACTTAAAAAATTTGGGCCTTATATCTTCTCAAGAATGCCCAACATCAATAAAAAATCGGGTGCCGCCGTGCCCCTAGGGTCTTGGGGTGATCATAATGTCTACATCTTGAATGCGAGCGTGGCATGCCCGTTATTCTACAGGTAAAGTCATCTAAAGATTCGGGCATGCCATGCCCCTCCAGTCATTAACCCCAGGAAATGTAAGTCTACATCAAGTGATGAATTTAAGATGTTGTCACTTCCATTGATCATTTGTCCTCAACCAAATCTACCTTCTCAAGGGATACATGTAAATGATGCATGAGCATGTCTAAGTGTGTCGTCTTTTCAATGCATGGGGATGCCCCTAGCTTCTGTATGTTTGTTCTTAGATGCAAGTTCCTCCTAATTCTACAATGATGTGTTTGACTCTTGAATGCAAGTGCTTTCTACTACCACATGTATGAATGCAAGTGCAACCTCATTCCTACATGGTGCATTTGGAGGCATGTGCCCCTAGATGCGAGTGCTTTCTACTTCTACGTTTCGTGTTTGGATATGTGTGCTTCCTACCTAGACGTATTGCATGTGAATGCCTCTAGTATGATGCATGAGCATTGAAAATCATTCGAGCTAAGGTGAAAGTTAAGAAACTTGAGAAAAAGTAAGTTATCCCATCAAAACCCCCAAAGCTTTTAGAAAAAGAATTCCCAAGGACCATGGACTCATTCACATAAAATTCTAACTAAGACCCAAGGGATGAGCATTTCTTGTTGAAAAGTTTTGGATGGACGGATTATTCAATCAAAGCAAGGTGGATGGATATCCTTTTGAAAATAGATGGAGGCAATGTGCCCAGGTGCTTCTGTATCCCTTTTGATGATGACATGGTCAACCAAGTGGTCTATCTTTGATGAGCGCTTTGATAATTGGCGGAGCAATATGATTAAGCATATAGGTGTCTTTTTGTTGTCATTGGCCACTCTCGGGTTTTCAACCTAACAGGCTTGTCCTAACTTTTGCCTAGGCCGCCCTTTCGGGTTTTCAACGTAGCAGACCCCTTCTCTTTTTTTCTCTTTATTATTATTTTTTTTTGTGGGAGTAGCAACCATAGATACAAAATATTGACATCACAAAGCTTTGGGCAGGATCAAGACCACTCGGACTGGGTACATTCGGTTGACTAGTGAAGAGGTAGGCTATCGATTTCAATGAAGGTTAGTGGGAAACCAGAGTGCTATTGAGAGACCATTGGAGATGCGTGATAATTGATGACCGAATTCACAATGAACCTTTTTGGGAGAGGCGGACTCGATTGATAACTACAACTCCATGAAATACAAGTCGAAAGGAGAGGCCTCATGACTACAAAAGAGGTCCGAATACAATCAACAGTGTGGAATGCGTATCAAGCAATGACCCCAATCTTTCCATTGAATCAATCTGGAAACCAACAATAGACCGAGCCCGTTGCCGGGTTACCTACGTATCTGTGGATGTGGTGTTGGATTTGAGGTGAAGGTATTTTGTGGAAGCCTGAAAATGGCGGGTGTTTGGTAGAATAGTGGGGAGGCTGAAGAAAATGGGAGAACACTTGTGTCAAGACTTCTTCCTTTCTTCCCGATTTCCAATGATGGGAGATGAATCAACATCCAAGCACCAGGGGTCACTTCCTTTTTCCTTTTTTTTTCTTTTTTTTTGATTTCTTTCCTCTTTCTTTTTTTTTTCGAGGAGAGTGACCCTTTTGAGCAAGTGCACTTGGATTGTACTCTTTCGGGAGTTAGATTCATTTTTGGGAAGCAATTCTTCTAGACAAGTGTTCACAGTAGATGTGATGAGTTGAGTATGGAGGATGGGTTGGGTACGTGTATAAAGGTCAAATCGGGTATGCGCTTGAAGATTGGTACTAACAAGTGTGGGAAGTGGGTTAAGGCATTACATCCACAGAATCAAGTCTTTGTAGTTCATTTTATGATCCCCTAGATTGATCCAATAGAATGTCATGAAGTCATGCCTACTTTGCTACATACACATGAAAGATAAGGAAGCCAGAATTTTATTCCTTATGTGAAAATCAAAGTACAGATAATGACACTATTGATTGTTGGACTCAGAATTTAACTACCGCCCTCTTTTGACTTGACTTGACTTCTAAACTCTAAAAGGCAACCACACTGCCTCTCCAATCCTTGGTCATCATCCTCACCATTATCCCCATTGTGCCCTAAATGTTGGAGCTCGTATCATGTTTACTCGAGAAGGTTCCATAGCAATGCCTCTATTTGATACCCCAGCTTGGTTCAACAGCTCGACTTATTAGTTCGGTCCCTATTGTTTGGTTCTTCACCCAGCTCATTGTCTTGGCTCATCGACTTGGTTCACAAGTAGGCACTAAGGCTTGCCCCTTTTCTCAATGGCAATGTCTCCATTTGATATCTCAGCTTTGCTCATCAATCTGGCTTGTCAGTCCCTTGGCTCGGCTTGTCAGCTTGGTTCTTCATTTTGATTCCTTATCTCGACCTCTTGTCTTGGATTATTGGCTCAATTCACAAGTAAACACTAGGGCTTGCATCAGCGTTCTTGAGGAAGGCTCAACTAGGTTATCTCATCTCACCCTTCTTACTATAATTATTGGGGCTTACATCTCCTCTCACGAGAAGGCCCAACCAAGTCATCCCATTTCTCCTCTTCCACCATAGATGATGGGGCTTACATCTCCTGCCACGAGAAGGACCAAAGTCACCACGGTGTCTCAAGTTGATGCTTCCTCATTAACTCTGCCTTCTTCTCACCTTTCGCCTCAGGATATCTCCATGGTTCCCAATGTCTTCCCTATCCCCCTTTCTCATCGCCTTGTGACGTAGCCATCATCCCTAATATCTTCACCATCTCATTTTGACTAAGGCACTACCCACCCGTGGTGTCCTAAAGGTTCAATTTTAATGATAGAGTTCATGGTCATCAAGGATCCTAGACTTAAGCTTCGTTTTCTTTGAAAATATTTGGAAATGATGGAAAATATGATGGGATACATTTGCAAAACACGTTTCTTATCCTTTTAAAACATCTCTTTAAAGACTTAGGCCTAAAAGATGGGGATTTAAAAAGTGAGACACCCTAGCTCGAATTTATTTTTGTGCTTTGAAAAACATGAAATGCAATGCCAAATGGATGCAAATGTAAACTCCCTAAGACAAGGTAGACCGACTGAACATAGATGTCAACTGGCAAACAACACAAAAGATCTAACATCGACCTAAACATGTATACTTACACTCCTAGAGTTAATTTACCGGATCCGTTAATTCACACTATGCAATATAGCACCCTACGCAGAGTTAGCACGGCGGTCCCCTTTCGGTGCGGGGCGAGCCCAGCGAAATTTTTTTATATATACTCTTTTCTATGTATTTTTTATTGTTTTTTTTATTTATCGAAAGAAAAAGCACACTATTTACACATTCTTGAATTCACAACAATAATCACATAAAAATACACGTACCACTTATTGATTCATAATGCATGAGATGCTCAGGATATGCAGCTGGTTGGGGGCCAAAATACTGCCACTAGGGAATAGGTTGACCTACTCATATGTGATAATGAATATCGCGTGAGGTCCGAGGCCAGTTAATCCCCATCATTGCTAAGCATTGAGAAATGGGTTCGTGCAAGCCACCATCACTTAAAGAAAGTATGTGGTGGACTTGGCTTCCCTCGCCCTCTTACGGTAAAGGCTTCACATAAATCATCATGAATGCAGGGCACTTATGATGACAAATAAAAAGGCACACAAAGCTCTATGATTGCACAAGATTTCTTAAACCCACTATTCCCCAGCGGAGTCGCCAACTGTGAATACCCGACCCAAAATCACTTGGGCCTATTCACCTATTCCTTTCACCTTCTTCCTCAGGTCAATCCCATATCATTGGTGTCGCCACCCAAGTTTTATTAAGGGCAAAACTTGGGAAAAACCTTCATATGACTCCTTAGGCAACCGGTCATGGCGAACCAAAGATATAGGATCGGGGGTTCATCACGGATGGGAAGGTGTTAGGCACCCACCCGTGTTGGGTCGAAATATTGTTCAATCAAAGAGCATAAATGTGCCTTGTGTGCGTGTGCAAGTGTGGAAAACAAAGAAAGGGGGGAGAAAAGACTTGGCTTGCATCCCGTCGTGAAACCGAGACTACCTACGTACCCGAGTGATCGGGGTCAAAGCCACATAGTTCTAAACATGACACACAGTGGCCACTTACATCATCAAAAGCTTCAGCAATCAATCACCAAGAATCAATTAGAAAGGATTTAGGATTACCTTATATAGCCCTCCTCTAGCTCCTTGCAATGGGTCAAGTTCTACACCCACCTTCTTGCCACTCCTTAGCTCTATGGTTGATCCTCTTCTTGATTTCTCCTTGCTAGACTATTGCTTGATGCTCCCCACGAAAATTCTCCAGAGTTTCTGCCTTAGAAAATATTTCTAAGCCTGGAGAAGTAGAGTTTCTCCAAGCAAGAAAAGCTTATGGGTGTGTATGTGAGAAAGATTGTGTGTCCTTTGAAATGTGTGTGAGGGGCCCTATTTATAATGTTCTGGGAAGCCTAAGGGCATTGACCTGCTTAATGGTGAAGATTATGCCTGAAAATCTGGTCCAAAACCTCGTGGGATCGAAAAAGAAACAAAAATCGGAGATTTTCGGAGATCCTGGGCACCCATGACCGCCATGGCCGATGGTCATGGCTTGGATGACCGCCATGACCATCGGTCATGGCCACAAGACCGCCAGGGCTTGGTGGCCATCCCGTGATGACCCCCGGGCCCTCCCGGTTTTGTGCGTTCTTTTCTTTTTTGCTCCTCCATCCCCCTAATTCAGCTCTGATTTGATCCTACCTCGTAATCAACCCCTAATCTACCCAGAATCACTCAATTACTTGATTAGCACTCCCCCAAATCATTCCATAATCAAAAGATTACACATTAACACCCAAAATCATACCAAAACACACAAAATCTACTTAAATGATAATTAACTCTGATTTTCCACGGAAATCAGAGCTAAAATTGATCTGCAAGAAATGTGTTAATGGGCTAGACAAACTCTGGAGAATAATTAATTTGGACCCTTAAATCCATTCCTAACCCAAGAATAAATCATCTCAATATAATTGGGTTGAAAACAAATAAAAGGCCTAAAGCAACATATTTTAATGCACATAAACCTTATTATACATTTTATCCTAAAATTAAATCATCTCATTAATCCTAGGATCAAACACATGAAGGTTTACATTATCAAAATACATTAATTCCACTAAGTTAAATTCCTATCATGCCTTCACTCAAAATCAAATCATCTCATCAACCTTAAGCTTAAGCATGTCTAGAATCTAATTTTAATAAAATATTCGTGGGTCAAATTTAGGTGTTCACAAGGACGAAATTCTTTATAAGATGGGTAGAATGTAACAGCCTTGGTAAAATTTGGATTTTTACCGGACTGTAAAAGTCGTTATACAGTGATTTACCGAATGAATTAATCTTGGGTAATTAATTCAAGGTAAATCGGGCATTGTTTTTTTGAAACCGAGGTTTTTCCCGCGCTCGAAATTTTTCCCTGGATTTTTCGGACCAAAATTGGTATTTTTCGAGTCCCGGAATCCTCAGAAAAATCACACCAGAAATATAACTAAAGAGGTATATCAGTTATTTTCTGGTCTGGACAGTACACGACTTGCCTGCATAATTGAGGGTTGCGCCGCCTTGTTCCTGTGTCGCCCGTGCTTGCCTCCTGTGATACCCGTGATTTTCTGCACCCAGTACACCATCACCACCTTTTCTTCTTCCTACAACACACATCAAACACATTACAACTCTTCTTTTCTTCTGCAGAAACACCATACCCAGCTTTTCCCTTCCATTCTCGCTACCTGCAAAACCAAGGAAGAAAAAAAAAGAGAGAGAGAGGATATACAAAAAAAAAAGAAGAAACAGAAAAGAAAAGTAAAGGAAAAAAAAAAGATAACAACACACCACCGAGACAACCAACCGCCACCCACACCACCTCTGCCGACAACCACCTCCACCGATCCACCGCCTTCACCAGTCGAGACCACCATCGCGCCGCCGACGACCCGCCTTCCTCTCTGCTGCTCTTCGCCGCACGCAGCGACCCGACGTCAGCTGCAGATCGCCGCCTGATGAGTCGCAGCTCTGCTGCACATCAAGCCGCGAGCATCCGCAACCATCGCCGTTGCCTCGCCGTCCAGATGCAGCCTCCACCTCGTTGCCTCGCCTCCGTTCCCGCGACGCTGCCGTTCGCTCGTCGCGTCGCACCGCCAGCAGCCGCCGCGTCTCCACCTCCACGCAACGCCGATGACGAGTTCATCTCTGCCGACGAACGACAGCAGCCGCACCCGACAACACGCCGACACCGCCTCCTTCCCCGCATCACCCTCCAGTCGCCGCCTTTACCACACCTGCAGGAAGCTCGCGCCTTCGTCCTCCCCACGTCGCGCCGCTTCCGAGCTCTCCTTCCTCGCCGCGACGCCGTCGTTTTGCCAAGGTGAGAAGACGCGGGTTGAAGACAACCCATCTGGTCGGGTGGGTCGACCCGGAAGCAGTGGGTTTGACCCGGTTTTGGTTAGGGCATGATCTGGGCTGAGACGTTTCGGGCGGGGCTGTGCAGCTGGATCTGCTACGTGGGCCTGCACTTGGGCTCCTTCTAGGGCTTGGGTTTGGCCTATGCAGTAGACTGGACTTGTACTATTTGGCCCAGTTCTTTTTTAAAAAAAAATAAAAATAAATGAATAAATAAAAGTAATAATGATATATATTTAAAATATTGTTGGAAATATATATATATATATATATATATATTGGGAACCTATTTTCTGGAAATATATATACATATATATATATATGGTTATTTTCTAGAAAAATTATATGATGGAAAATGCCTTATGGACATATATATAAGTTTGGTTAAATAATCATAAAAATATTTTGGAAAGAGTTTTAATTAAAGTATTAAATATCGAAGTAATATTCTGATATGCGCACGATATATTATTTTCGGAAAAGGATTTAAAAACGATTAAAGATAATTTTATGAAATATAACCGAGACGTATAACCGAGGGGGATGATGTTTAATTTACAGTTTATGGCATCATAGCATACCAATTATGTGCATTTATATGAGCATGTTATTTTGTTGTATAGGTTTTGATATCGGGCAGTTCCCCGAGGAACCGGCTTTGGACCGGTTGATGTTTTCAGAGTTGAGTAATCGGCTAAGGTGAGGATGGATAACCCTTGATATGTGCTTGTAATACTTTGTGTGTTTTGTTATTTGGTTGGATTGTTGAGACGGTCATTGTTGGTTATTTGATTGCTATGGTTATTTTTGTTCCTGTTGTTAGAGTGTGTTATTGGTTCTGTGAATATTGTGTTGCAATTGATGTTAAACTGTTAATTGTGAATAATTGGTGTTATGAAATTGTTGTTGGTTGGGTCTGTTGAATAACTTGTGATAATGGAAAGTTGAATAACTTGAGGAAATGAATATTGGAAATTGTGATGATATACATTATTGTTGGATAATTGATGATATGGATTTGTTGATGTTGGTTCTATGTGTGATTCTTTGATATTGTTTTGCTTGATTGAACTGCTGTGTTGGCTGTTGTTGAATCTTTGGATTTTGTGTTGAGATTGATGTTGGACTGTTGATTATGGATAATTGAGAAAAGGATAATGGATATTGGAAATGGAAATTGGAAATGATGATGATTTAATTGTCAAGTGGAAAGTAGTGGTACGACTAGATGGTTAGAGGCTAGTTCTGTGGTGGCCATGGTCGGTTTCTTGATTTAGGGATGTTGATCCCGATTTGGTTTGGATATTGGGATGTTGATCCCGGATTGGTTATGTTATTGGGATGTTGATCCCGGGTATTGTTTTGGCCTAGCACCCGGATTAGTTAATAACCAGGTACGACCCTAGCTTGGCTAGTGACGGAGCCCGGAAGATAAAATTGATAATAATAATAAAATATTCTTTTGGTCTTGGCTCAGTCATGATTTGGTTGATTCTTGAGTTGTCTTTTGCTGGTATTTTCTTCGAAAGTATTATGGTTGCCTGCATATCTCTGTTTATCCTTGGTTGGTGAGCACTTCGGACTCACCCCTCACCTGCGGGCTTTCATCCCGTAGGTTGGGTTATTTGTGGTTCAGGTATGATGCATTCCAGACAGGCTGCGGCGTTATCCCTCGGGCAGGACTCGGATCCATTAAATTGCATCAGGTTTTGCATATGGTGTCTTGAGATTATAATTGCTTCCGCTGTGCTATAATTTGGGTTCCCGGATTTGGGTGATGTGTTTTGATGTTGGGCCGAAGGGCCAGATTTCTGATGTTTATTTTGATTACATTGGGCTGTTGGGCCGGTTTCTCTATTAAATTCATTGATATTATCTTTGGGCCGTTGGGCCGTGTCTCGTGTTGTATCTACTGTTGTACAGTTCCGGCACGTGTTTACTGAGGCTGGTAAATACGGGTCGGGGCGTTTCAAAAAGCTTGTGTTTGTAACGGTTAAGCTTGATCCCGCAAAAACCTAAGTTTAGTGAGTGTTTTCGAAATCCTAAAGGAAGGACCCTTTAGGTAGTGGAGTATCTAGTGAGGGGGAATCACTCTAAATCTTTGTGTTCACTATCTTCTACTCTTTCTCTGCTTGTTCTCTTGCTCTACATACTCGCTAAGTATTTGAAAGATTTGGTATCTCAAAAACCAAATCTGCCCACAGAGATTTGGTATCGCAGAAACCACATCTCACTGATCGAAAAAGTTTTTAAGGCCTAATTCACCCCCCTCTTTGGCACTTTTGGCCTACAGTTTTTACTTTTTATATTAAAATACTAAGTAAGGTTATTTTTATACTTTCGGCTGTTTCACTATCTTCGTGGTTTTATAGATAGTATAGATTTCAATTTCATTATTTTTTATCAATAATTTATTAAATTTTTTTTTATAATGCAATAAACATCATTCATTCTCTATTCATCCTCATTATGCATGTGAGTATATTTTTTTAAATTTATTGCATTTTAAATTATCTCTTTTTTATTTTTTTAAATATGTATAGATAAATACAACTAAGCATGCATGAAAAAAAGTACTAGTTCGAAATAAAAGCAAAAACACACTAAAAAAACAACTTATATTTTAAAGGGTTTTTCTATCTTGTACCCTAGGAGCACATGATAAGTCACCAAGAAAGGAAATAAGATCTCAAAATCAATGAATATTATTTTCATAATGACTGAAATAACCTCTCATTATTATGTTTAAAATTAATTACAATCCACAAATCATCTTTACAGAAGTGTTATTTTAGTCCATAGGAAAATAATACTCATTGATTGTGAGATTTTATTTCTTTCTTGATGATTTATCATGTGCCCTAGGACACAAGATAGAAAAATTCTATTTTAAAATAGAAGGAGTATTATTTATTTGAGATAAATAATAATGATAGACAAAATTTCCATTATTAAATGTTTCAGTTGCACGGAGCATATATATAGAAGGATCTCTTCCAAGACTCTATATTTGTTAATGCTGTGTTTAAAATAAGAATTCAATATTAAAATAAAAATAAACAGATTAATATCAACAATAAAGTATTTTACTTTTATTAACAAATCATTTTTTCTGTTTATTGAATTTTGTCCAATAACATGCTAAATAATGCTAGGTTTGATCATAAACAAAAGTGAAAAGACAATATAATAATCAATGTTATTTTTTAATTGGTAAAATAAAAAAGAAAAAGAATAAAAATAGTCTAAAAATATCAACGAATAGACTATGCCATGTGGCACGTGACAGAAAAAGAAAACTAATATTATTATTTTTAGAAAAGGATTGGTGTGTTGATAAAAAAAAAAAGAAGAAAGAAGAGAAGAGGATTGGTGTAAATTGTAGAAAAAAAAAAAAAACAAATAAGGTGGAAACGACGTAGCATAGAAGCGTATAGAGGGATAGCAGAAGAGTAGCAGCAGTAAGTAGGGGGGGAAAGGAAGACATTATTATATATTGCCCCCCGCTCAATCTTTGTGTGTGTTTATCTTTTATCCAAGAAGACTTAAAAGAGTCCAATAATCAATCCGGCTTCTGACTCCTGTACCTGGTGGACCTTGACCTTGTTCAGTCCGTGTGGTTTTCTTCTCCTGCTTCTTATTGTGTTTCGTTTTCGTTTGTTCCAATCATTCATCAAACAACCATGAGCATCACCCAGTTCGCTATGGTAATTCTCCTTTCTCTTTTCCTGTTCTTTATATAGATAGTTAAGAGTTTCAATTTCTCCATTCATGTTTTTTTTAAAAAAAAAAATAGGTTGAGGAATTGGCGCAGTTGGTGAAGGACAATCTTCAATGCAAGCATATGGTGCTGTCCATGGAAGATGCCTTGCTTAACTTCCTTCACACCCATCCTACTACCAGGTCTTCCCAACTAACCCCTCCCTTCCTTTTGCTTTTTCTTTTCTCCTTTTTTGTTTGTGGGTTTTCTTTTACAAAACCTAATTAGTCCAAGTTCCAAGTCAGTTTCATGCTATTCAGTTGTTGTTGTTGTTGTTTTTTTTTTTTTGTGTGAAGCATCAGTCTTGCCCTAATCTGAGTTGGCTCTTATTTCAGTTTCGTATTTCTTTTTCCTCCCTTTTTGTGGGTTTTTGCGAATTTGCCATTATAAGTTCTTTGGACAGGCTGTTAGGTGATTACTAGTACACTTCTGCTATTCTTTCTCTGCTTCCTAAAGCTTTTGTCTTGCTAGTGTTTATAATTTGGTACCATTTATCTGCTTTGAGGGTATCAAAATTATTTTTGTACTGCAGCTTAGATGCAGTCCTGGAGATGGAACCCATGGATCCATACACTCGTCTCCTCATGCATCGTCTTGCTGATATATTCGGGTAGCTCTTCCATCATTTTATTTTTAGTTCCAAATCTGAGCATGTTTTGAATCTTGGTCAAGATACTAATTACCTTTTTTGTTGCTAGATTTGCACATATTTCTGTTGGTGAGGGAGAATCCAGACATTTAGTCTTGGAGCGATGCCCAGAGACATCTATGTAAACCCTTCTTTCCCTTTATCTTTTATATCTTAGTTTCTGGAATGCTGGACATGTGTTATATGGCTTTATAACCCAGAGATGTTGTGATGAAATTGAAATTTTGGTTTCTCTTCGAAGCTTGATGATGTTGACTTTGTCACAACTTTGGTTTCGCTATGTCACTATAAGGTTTTCTAGTTTGGATGGTAAATGTGACTGAAGCTTCATCTTTTCTTAACCCTTGTGTCTATATATTTTATACACTTGTAGTTGAAGAAAGCATTCACTGGCCTATCCTCATGAGATGTAATTTGTGTTGTCATGAAGGCATCAAGAGATATTATTGTGATGTTGCCATCCGTCTTTGTTTGTCTTTTCACTATTTGTGGACCCTGAAAGTTTAGTTTTTGGTCTAAGTTTAGACCCTCCGTCAGCAGCAACTAACACGCTTACAAACAAGCCAGCCCTGCACTATTACCCTCAATCCCTTATTTTCTCGACATAAAATCTGTTTATGTTTCTCCCTAAGAGTGCTGTTTTGTCAGATAAATTAGTTATATTTGATGAATTAATTGTTTCTCAGCTGTGATTAGAGTTTGGGAACATTTGGGAATTAGGTTAGAAAAGAGAAATGAGGAGCATATAGGTTAGTTTGGATCAAAATGGTCCTTCGCTATGTCATATAAGCACTGTCAAGTCCCGCATCATCAGGATTAACAGCTGCAGTTCATGGAGGTTCTAACCTGAACCCAAAAATTAGCTTTCAGTGTCCTCATAAACAAAGGTAAAAACAGTGTCTATATTGTGGAAAGATGCAAATTATACGGTCCAAATGTACAATTAACCCCATTTTAGTTTTTTTTCTGGGTTCTTCTGAATTTGACTTATATTAAGATGCTGGAGCAAGAAAAGTTTACTAAATTTCCTGTTTGTTTTTTCAAGTCTGAGACTGCAAATTTACTTTCCAGTATTGGGAATTGGAATTTCTCTTTTAGAGGCTTCAAATGCTTTGTCTTCTGTATTGCAGACCTTCCATCCTTGTTAGTGACATGTTGCTTCAAGATGATGTGCCTCAACCAACCTCTTCACCTCACCTCTTGCTGAGGAAAAAAGATGCTGCCCCAGGTAAAGTTTTGATAAACACTGAACTTGGAACTGACGTCCAACCTAATAAAAAACTATCTAGTTTAGGACATGGTTTAGGATACTGATTGATGTCTAGAGTTAACTATCCATAAATAGAGAAAAAGATCGATAGGCTTAAAAAATGTCTTAATTATCCAAAAAAATCCGTATAGACATCCTAGCTATTGCATTAGACTAGTACTTTTTGTCGGGAACGTCAAATATATGGTCAAATGGTTACTTTCATGCAGCCAACCAACTAGTTATTAGCTCTTTGTTTTTGAGGCTCCATGCGTGATATATCAGGATAGTTTTCCTTCCGTAAATAGGTTTACCTCCTCCTGTGCAGCAGAATGAGTTTTTGTTTGTTATATGTTAGTTCATCTACCATGAATCTTCACACCTGACTGAAGAAGTTTGAAATTTCTCAGTGTTGTTGACAAATTTGCCTTCTCAACATACGCTCGAGGAAAGAGAAGCAGCTTATCTGGCTGCTCGTCAACGCATCTTTTCGTTGGATGGGGGAGAGATGGGAGAACATGCCAAGCAGAGGCCACGGAGTGTACCTGTTGTTGCCCGTAGAATGATCGCTCATGCTTTGGGCCAAAAATCTCATCCAGAGAACCCAGATAATGTTGCTAGAAGTNCAAGGAAGACATTATTATATATTGCCCCCCGCTCAATCTTTGTGTGTGTTTATCTTTTATCCAAGAAGACTTAAAGAGTCCAATAAATCAATCCGGCTTCTGACTCCTGTACCTGGTGGACCTTGACCTTATTCAGTCCGTGTGGTTTTCTTCTCCTGCTTCTTATTGTGTTTCGTTTTCGTTTGTTCCAATCATTCATCAAACAACCATGAGCATCACCCAGTTCGCTATGGTAATTCTCCTTTCTCTTTTCCTTTTCTTTATATAGATAGTTAAGAGTTTCAATTTCTCTACAAAAAAAAAAAAATAGGTGGAGGAATTGGCGCAGTTGGTGAAGGACAATCTTCAATGCAAGCATATGGTGCTGTCCATGGAAGATGCCTTGCTTAACTTCCTTCACACCCATCCTACTACCAGGTCTTCCCAACTAACCCCTCCCTTCCTTTTGCTTTTTCTTTTCTCCTTTTTTTGTTTGTGGGTTTTCTTTTACAAAACCTAATTAGTCCAAGTTCCAAGTCAGTTTCATGCTATTCAGTTGTTGTTGTTGTTGTTGTTTTTTTTTTTTTTGTGTGTGAAGCATCAATCTTGCCCTAATCTGAGTTGGTTTCGTAATTTCAGTTTCGTATTTCTTTTTCCTCCCTTTTTGTGGGTTTTTGCGAATTTGCCATTATAAGTTCTTTGGACAGGCTGTTAGGTGATTACTAGTACACTTCTGCTATTCTTTCTCTGCTTCCTAAAGCTTTTGTCTTGCTAGTGTTTATAATTTGGTACCATTTATCTGCTTCGAGGGTATCAAAATTATTTTTGTACTGCAGCTTAGATGCAGTCCTGGAGATGGAACCCATGGATCCATACACTCGTCTCCTCATGCATCGTCTTGCTGATATATTCGGGTAGCTCTTCCATCATTTTATTTTTAGTTCCAAATCTGAGCATGTTTTGAATGTTGGTCAAGATACTAATTACCTTTTTTGTTGCTAGATTTGCACATATTTCTGTTGGTGAGGGAGAATCCAGACATTTAGTCTTGGAGCGATGCCCAGAGACATCTATGTAAACCCTTCTTTCCCTTTATCTTTTATATCTTAGTTTCTGGAATGCTGGACATGTGTTATATGGCTTTATAACCCAGAGATGTTGTGATGAAATTGAAATTTTGGTTTCTCTTCGAAGCTTGATGATGTTGACTTTGTCACAACTTTGGTTTCGCTATGTCACAATAAGGTTTTCTAGTTTGGATGGTAAATGTGACTGAAGCTTCATCTTTTCTTAACCCTTGTGTCTATATATTTTATACACTTGTAGTTGAAGAAAGCATTCACTGGCCTATCCTCATGAGATGTAATTTGTGTTGTCATGAAGGCATCAAGAGATATTATTGTGATGTTGCCATCCGTCTTTGTTTGTCTTTTCACTATTTGTGGACCCTTAAAGTTTAGTTTTTGGTCTAAGTTTAGACCCTCCGTCAGCAGCAACTAACACGCGTACAAACAAGCCAGCCCTGCACTATTACCCTCAATCCCTTATTTTCTCGACATAAAATCTGTTTATGTTTCTCCCTAAGAGTGCTGTTTTGTCAGAGAAATTAGTTATATTTGATGAATTAATTGTTTCTCAGCTGTGATTAGAGTTTGGGAACATTTGGGAATTAGGTTAGAAAAGAGAAATGAGGAGCATATAGGTTAGTTTGGATCAAAATGGTCCTTCACTATGTCATATAAGCACTGTCAAGTCCCGCATCATCAGGATTAACAGCTGCAGTTCATGGAGGTTCTAACCTGAACCCAAAAATTAGCTTTCAGTGTCCTCATAAACAAAGGTAAAAACAGTGTCTATATTGCGGAAAGATGCAAATTATACGGTCCAAATGTACAATTCACCCCATTTTAGTTTTTTTCTGGGTTCTTCTGAATTTGACTTATATTAAGATGCTGGAGAAAGAAAAGTTTACTAAATTTCCTGTTTGTTTTTTCAAGTCTGAGACTGCAAATTTACTTTCCAGTATTGGGAATTGGAATTTCTCTTTTAGAGGCTTCAAATGCTTTGTCTTCTGTATTGCAGACCTTCCATCCTTGTTAGTGACATGTTGCTTCAAGATGATGTGCCTCAACCAATCTCTTCACCTCACCTCTTGCTGAGGAAAAAAGATGCTGCCCCAGGTAAAGTTTTGATAAACACTGAACTTGGAACTGACGTCCAACCTAATAAAAAACTATCTAGTTTGGGACATGGTTTAGGATACTGATTGATGTCTAGAGTTAACTATCCATAAATAGAGAAAAAGATCGATAGGCTTTAAAAATGTCTTAATTATCCAAAAAAATCCGTATAGACATCCTAGCTATTGCATTAGACTAGTACTTTTTGTCGGGAACGTCAAATATATGGTCAAATGGTTACTTTCATGCAGCCAACCAACTAGTTATTAGCTCTTTGTTTTTGAGGCTCCATACGTGATATATCAGGATAGTTTTCCTTCCGTAAATAGGTTTACCTCCTCCTGTGCAGCAGAATGAGTTTTTGTTTGTTATATGTTAGTTCATCTACCATGAATCTTCACACCTGACTGAAGAAGTTTGAAATTTCTCAGTGTTGTTGACAAATTCGCCTTCTCAACATACGCTCGAGGAAAGAGAAGCAGCTTATCTGGCTGCTCGTCAACGCATCTTTTCGTTGGATGGGGGAGAGATGGGAGAACATGCCAAGCAGAGGCCACGGAGTGTACCTGTTGTTGCCCGTAGAATGATCGCTCATGCTTTGGGCCAAAAATCTCATCCAGAGAACCCAGATAATGTTGCTAGAAGTAGCAAGGGTTATGAGGTGCAAACTAAAGAAAAGGATACTAATCCCATTTCTGGATTAGAGACATCTGAAGGGACCAGTTTCGAGCCCTGCAAGTGTAGTAATTCACACTGTAGAGCAGAGGGAGACAATCACAAAGGTGGTTCATCATCATGTTGTCAAAAGGTTTCGCCTCGAGAACCAGTTGAAAAGAATTATATCAGCACTAGCGGACCACACAATTCAAAAGGTAGAAATGCACTTAAGAAGGAGTTTTCAAAAGAGGATCAGATTGGGGCTGCGAAGCGGTTGTTTTCCCATGCTTTGGGACTGCAGTCTTCAAAAGGTGGTTTTCTTACAAAAAGCGGTGAAGCTAAGCAGCTTGCTTAATGGGCCTTGAAGTGTTAAATAGTTCACCTTGACAACAACTGGCTGTTTGTCTTTTGTCCGTTCGAATTAACAGATCGGCTAGAGCTCTCCAGGCTTCCTGATGAAGCATCTACTATAGAGGGTTGTGACAGAATGTAATGGCATCATCGCAGATGCACAACACATCATATGGAGGCTTACTTATCGTCTATGCTGTTATCTGGTCTGGAGTGCTAGATCGTTGCCCGGAATGGAGAATGATTTTGGAGTCCATGACACAGTTAGAAGCGTCACAGCTTTAGTATTCATGAACATAATGGGGCCGTAAGGGATTAGTGGGCTGGAGCAGGGGAAAGCATCTGACTTGTTAAGTTAAAATTCCCCTTTCTTGGCGCTGGTAGCCATTATCCAAATCATGGCAGTCATATTGTTTTCTTCTATTGGAATTTAATGGCTACAGAGGGCTGCACTTTCAAGTTAATATTTCATAGTTCAATTGGGTTATGGAATCTTCCTTAAGAGTAGAAAGTTAGTGACTGCTGATTATGCTTTTTAATGTGAATTGAGAAGTATTTGTAACAGGGTTTCCTTGAGGTGGAACAGACTTCTTTCAATCTGTTTTCCACTTAGAATTGCTGAACTACTTTGGCTGTCGATGTCATCTCTACATTCTGTCTTCTATGGTTACTGTTAAATTCTGGTCAAGAATTGATGTGGCAACAAATATGTTTTGGTTCGTGCTTTTATCTATGTCCAAAGGTGACAGCTTTACAGTAGTTCAATACACGAATAAATTGTGAAAGCTTTGGATAACTGGATTTGTATACAAGTGATTGCTATTAAAAAACTGAAGAGTTTTCAAGAATACAGTCCGTTTACTTGTCAACCAACAATGCTGTTAAAACCGGCAGGTTTTTCAAGTTTACTGGCGTACTTGAAAGTATTTCTGGCCTTTTCCTTCAATGTATCATATTAAGTTTTTGGTTTGTTTGAACCTCACTAACATTTTGGGTCTGTTTATTAATTGATTGGAAAAATCTCCACACATGATGAGAACCCGGCAAAAAGGAGTGGCTCAAAAGAAATTGAATCACAGTCTTAAAACATAGAAAACGAAAACCAAAGTCCCATTGTGTCTTCTATCATCTCAAGAGAGTACCCCAAGGATCAATGTACAAACTCTAAGATTGCGTAATATGCCACTAAGACGGGAAGTGACACCAGCATCCCAAATATCACCCTGAGAGGGAATAACCAAAAGGGGGGAAAAAAAACTAAATAAGCAAAGCAATAATACATTTATGCAACTTCTTAAGTTTTTCTTTATGTCTCATTATCTTTTTATCCTCGTCGATGTAACCTAAAATTTTAATTAGAAGTAGAAAGAAGAGTAGTAATTAACTTACGCTGTGCTTAGCACGTCGGCGTGCAATCCATACTCTTTAGCAAAAATGAAAGATGTAATGGACTGTGGTAGTGCTGCCTGTAAAAAGCAATTAGAAAGAAGATCAATTTTTAAGCTAATCAATCCAACAAGTGGAAATAATGTTGGAGATAGAAAATATATACTATATATGTTACTAGCATAAAAGGGTCTCAATTTACCTGGATGATGGCAATACGTAAAACATCCCCGTGTAAGCCGACGGCAATAGAGCCGATGGCCATAGCAGCGGGTCCGGCTACGAACTTTAAGATCATCCCTATCACAGTTAGACCTGTGCCACAAGCTACCAACTTCTCCTGCAAAGCCATGAAAATCCCTGCAATGTGTCCCATACATATTAATGAAGTATTTGTATATATGTGTGCATCAATAGACTCAACCTATCATGTCTGTCTTAATTTGTTCAACTGATATATGTTCAAAGCTAAGCTTAGAGAAGGATTTCCTCACTTCTATGACTTAATTATACAGCATCATGAATCGTGGCCACACATTCATCATTTCTGTTACAGAAAAGAAACCTTAAAAAAGGAAAGGATTTGGATGAAGGTTGTGGTATCCATTCTAGCTTTTTTGAGTTATTCATTTTTCAATTAAAGTGATGATGAGGAGAATCACAACAAGAAATATAATTTAGAGCACTCCTAAGAGTATGTTTAATCCCTGCCTACTTGGCCACATTGTTGTGGTACAAGTGTCGTCGCACTTTGTTATGAATTGCTATATTATAATTTAAATCCAGAATATATATATGTTATTTGCTGTCATTGTGTTGTGCTTTTCAATTGTGCATGATTTTTCAAGTCAAATGAAAATCAAACAGATAAAGGTATGTATTTGTTTCTTTCTTTTTAAAAAGTTAGGATAAGATTCTTTTTTTTTTTCCGAGTAAAAGATGTTAAATAACCAATTCAACCAAGAAAACTTAAGCTTAAACTTTCCAAATTTCTGGAATTATTTTAGACTCCAACCCATCTTCATTCCCTTTTAGACTTGAACTTATACAGGATCAACTATACCTATTCTATTTTTTAAATTCAACAAATTGAGAGATGTGCAACAACATAACGACATATCCCTCAAGTTTCATTCAGGAAGTTATAGTTCTATCCTAATGGGGGCTTAGAGTTATAGGACACACAAAAAAGGTGTATGAATTAAAAATAGCTAGCCTGATGATTTTTCATTCTAACTAATTAAACAAAATCCATCTAATACAAACTAAAAAAATGATTCTACCAATCTGGGATTGATCCAAGTGGTAAGCAAAATCTCTATTAGAAGACTGACCTATTAGAGTCCTAGAAGCTATGGATAATCGAACTCATCCTTTGATAAACACCAGAGGAGGTAATGTTGGCAATGCATAACTTCATATTTAAATAACTTGTTATCAATTTGTATAACTAATATATTGATAGGAATATCTCAATTGTATTGCAAACTGAAAATTATTTTGTCTCATTAATTTATATAATTATAATTGCCATAATTATTACAATTATTAGATTTAATGTAATTTTTTGTCCATAAGCATTACTCTTATTTTAATTCTTCTAATTACCATATATTTTTTAATTCTTAATAATGTTTAGCTTCCCCATTGCTCTCACGGTTGTTAATGATCCAGTTGATCTCTATTGGAACACTTTACATATGACAGGATGGAGGACAATTTTAAATAATTGGCAGTTGCATGTGTTTTTGTTTTCAACTATTTATTCATGGAACGTTTCTACTTCTATAGGAGATTATTGTCTTGATCTGAGTAATTACTATCCACTTCTTTGAGTGCAAGAAGAAAGATGCCATTGGCTAGATAGGATGCACGGTGGCTAAAAGCTTGAAGAGCAAGTTAATTAAAGAATATATATAATAAGATATCTATATCTCACCCATGCTAAACATAGCAGTGCCCGTGCCTGCTTTGGACATAATCAACACAGATCCCTCCATGATGCTTGGCATCCCAAAATGCCATCTAATTCATACCAAAGACACGGATCAGTGTACATATGAAACAAAATTAATAAGCACATTAATTATCATATAGAGATATGACATGGTATAGCTTAGCACCATATATAGAATTTCTCATAGAGATGTATATAGAATGAGAGATGTACGCACCTGTTGGCTATAAAAGCCCAAACAAGGCCAATAATGCAAGCATATGAATTAGGATTCATGGCAAGTTTGATCCAGACAATCTTCATGAGCGAGCAGAAATTGGAAAGGTTCATTGGGTGATGAGTACTACCACTGATGCCCTGCTCCAAATGACTACTAGGATCCTTATCGTCTGCGGCCGGGGAGGGGAAATTGCGGAGGCTGAAGCTGTGCCGGAATTCGAGGACGAAGAGGAGGAAGGTGAGCCAGATGATGGCTTGGATGACCGAAGATTGGACAACAAGATCAACACCTAGCTGGCCATACATGGCCTTCATGAGAGGAACACCAACCACTAGAGAATTAGTAAGGGTGCACAAGGAGAAGCTGGTAATGGACCAGCAGTAGCTTCCCTTGCTGCTACACTTGGCCCACAAGGCAAGAACCACAACGATCACCAGCTTGGAAATGGCATCCGCACCAATGAATAAATAATTCATCTTGAAAGGATCAATATTAGCCGCGAAATCAAAGGTAAACAGCGGCAGGGTGAAGTAGCAGACGAACCGGTTTATGGCTCCGCCCTGCTCCGGCGTGAATACCTGCCACCACCTCACCGATCCATATCCTAACATTAGCGCCACATACAATGGCACCGTCGCCACCACCACCTTGTAAACATCTTCCCACCCTATCATCTTCTTTTCTTTTCTTGGAAATGTATATATATTAACTAATTAATTGTAGTACTAATTCCCCTCTTCTCAACTAATATGTTTGCTTTTCACGCATCAACAAACACACACTATATCTATCTATCTCTGGATAACGTTATACATATACGTACTGGGTTTATGAATTTGTTTGTAATGCAAATATATATATATAAGAAAGTTAGGCCGTGTCTTATAAACATGGAGCCCTAATACATGGGGTGTGCATATGATTCTATTATGCCGTGGATTCTCTTGCAAGTTAGTGCACAATTTTTTTTTTTTTTGTTTTAGGAGTGCATGCAACTGTGACGTTGCTGTCACAAATGGATTTTCGTTATTTGGTCAGCAATCGTTTATTAATGGAATAAGGAATGAGGTCCAGCAATTATTCCACCACCTTTTTTGGCAAATAGAGCTTGGGGTTATGTCTTCCAATATATTATTAATGTTTTTGGGATTATTCGGGGCCATTATGCCAAAGTGGAAGCTTTCAGCCATGGAGAGGAGAGGCCAGCATATATATATATAAATAACTATATACCATACACCTTTCATCCTTGCATGGTACCGAAAGTGACACCACAAACCACAACATTTTATTAATGTGCAAAGATGATAGAGGCAACGTATAAACTCTAGCTATTTCACTACACATTTTCTGTTTCTTAATTCTATACACTCTCAAAAATTTTTATCTTTAAACAAACAAACAAAGAGAATGAGGAGTACTACTTCACATATTTTGACCCCAAAGTGCAAAGTCGAAGCACTCTCTACGTATCATTAATGCACTATAGAACTTCCTATCCTGTCCAATCAGCACCGAGAATATAATATGCTGGCATTTGATGCAATCAGCTTGTTAACCATACCATCAACTTCTTGGATTTTATGAACTCAAAATTCCACTAACTATATTCCTCTCTCTGATAATACCACTTGATATCATGTCGCATATCACATTTGTGGTCACAATTACTTAACTTCGTCTACAAAACCAATTTGATTGATTGATGGTTTTAAGAGTCGCGTGTTGTTGGATATGAAATGTCTGGAATATTTTAATCTTGATGGTGGAATGTTCCTATTCTTAACTGCCCATTTGTGGCTCACAGAATTTTTGTTACAAAGAATGAAAGAAAATTGAAAAGAAATATGAAAATAAAGAAATTATTCATTCCACTCCTGACGATCGTCTCTTTAGTACCAAAATGGACGAAAAACAGAACCTTCCCCATTTCTTCATGTGTGAAAAATTCGAATTCCAAATGCTCTCACGCTTATGCAATTTTTCTTCAGTAGATAATTGGTTAACTGCAATATATATATATATATATATGTGTATATATATATATATATATATATATATATATATGAACATGTGTATTTATGTTGTGCCATGTCAAAATTTGGGGGGTTCATTGAATAATGATTGCTGATATTGGTTAAAGCCAGAACCACGTGAATTTGAAGATGAAAAGAACTAAGTGAATTTGAAGATTCCTCTGCTATACATCCTCACGTGAATAAATTGCATGTGCTCACATAGAACTTCCACTTGGACTGATTAAAATTTGAACATTTTTGCACCAAAGAAGCAATTAACAGAGACTTTTTTTTGAAAATAATTTGCAGGGATGAGAGAGGGGTTATGATTGATGGTGTAGCAAAGAGGAGTTACTCTAACTTGTGTTGACAGCTGAAGCCTTGGCTTTCAAAGAGACGGTCAGTTTCGCCGTGGCTAAAGGATATCACAAAGTTTCCATAGAGACTAACTCACTTGAAGTTTGGAAGGCTTTGACTAATGAGAGTGATCCTGCTTGGGGAGATTAACACGATCATAAATGGAAGTCGAAGACTTGCAGGGAATCTATTGGTGTGTAAGTTTATTTAAATTTCAAGACTTCTTTAAATTTCAAGGCTGGGTTGCAAGAAACATTGACTGTTTGATTTGTAATACTAGTTGGACGTTATATTGGCCGCAAGCACTTAGGGCTGTCTTTATGTAAGGATTCTAGTAAATCCATAATATCTATATGCTTTCGACAAAAGAAAAATAAGAATAAGTTAGTCAAACAATCCTAGATTTTAAGCTATTGATTATTATCCTTAATTTGTATTTGGATTCCTTAAACGTCAACAGAGTAGAGACTTTAATCAGCCTTCAAACCTCCATTAAAGAATGACGTGGAGCTTTGAACCAAAGCTTACTACGAGGGGCGTCGAGTTTTGAGCCAAAGCTTGCTACGACGGGCGTGGAGCTATGGACCCAATCTCGATGCAAAGGGTGCGATTTGTAACAGATAAAACAGAAGTATAATCGTCTTTTTTACAAGTATACTCGTAATAGACAATATGAATTATTAGACATCAAAATATTAATTTGAGCTTGGAAAAAACTATTTCATGCAACTAGCATGTTCAGAGTAGTAACATCATTTCATTATTGTACATGTTAAGGGAACATATTGCTATGTTTTTATAGATTTCTATATTTAAGAAAATAGATTTCTTTTTTATATAATTCAGGGATCCTTAATTGGTCATGATGACAACGAACATCGTACAATTTGCCTTTGAGATCATATGGTGAAAATAACACTTCAAGAATTAGTATAACATGTTCCAAAAATACAAACATAGAAAAAATCATACTTTGTTAAAAAATTATAATTATTATCTTTGCAGAATTCTAATAAATTTTGTGAATAAAAAAAGTACCATAGCAATATATAAATATGTATATGCATATGTATGTATGTATGTATATATATATGTATGTATATACACACACACACACACATTCGAGTTATCTATCTTGTGATAATTTAAGCACAATCCTTTAATAACATTTGGCATTTACCACAAACGGAAGAAACATGACACTGAAGAAATCCGAAATTTCAGATACAGCAGTACATAAAATAGATATTTATGGAATCCTGGATTACCCAGGAATATGTCCAACAAGGCCCTAACTAAGAACTGAAATCAGATGCTATTAGTTGATTTGTTTCGAGGTGGAAAAGTTGGATAACTTTGACCCTATTGCAGATGAACCACCAAAATGCTTTGAAGCGATTATGCAATAACGCAGCTTCGATGGAAATGCAGGAGAGTAACAAAAAAATAATAAACATTGAAAGTCGCTATGCTTTTCTGACCCCTAAAAAAGTGGCTATATGTGGTTTCCACATTCACCCACGGCTACCTTAGGTACAAGTAGAAGTTAGACCAGTAAGTACATATATTATACTACAGTTGGTGAACAAACAACATTTCTGGTGTCAAGGAGTTAGTATAATATCGATTTCAATGAGAAAATGTGAAGGAAAAAGAAAAGAAATTGCCAAAAAGATCGTAGATACCTTAAAAGAATCAATGTCTTCATACAACGTCACAGTTATAGAGGAGGGTAGAAATAAGAAGACAAGGAAAAGGCAAGGAAGAGCAAGCCTCCAATTGTAGCAACAGTTCCTTGCGAGATTTTAGAAGCAAGCATGCTTCCTCCCACTACTGCCAGGGATGTACAGATAGTGTGTCCCAACGAAGCCCCAAGTGCAACACCAAGGGCATTTTTGTGAGTAGCCAACTGCATAAAAGGAAGTTTTCACTAAGAGCCATTTCATGATATGCATGGTGATACTATTTTCACAAACAATTTGCAATTCCAATAACCACCACCCCAGATTACAGCATTTTCCAGTTCAAATTGGCCCAGCTAAAACAAAAAAGCATTAATGTAAAGCGTGCACAAGTCCTGCTAAACTCATATATGAATTACAACAAGCGGTTTCATAAGTCATTACTGGCAACAGAAAAAAATACATAGTAATTATTTAGTTCACATGAAATTTAGTTCAAGCTTAATTGTGAAGGCATCAACTTGGTACTATTATTTAGAAATGATGTATTAACCATCAGTTTACAAGCATTCCAGAGAAAGCAAAAAGGATATCTGAGAAAATCAACTTGTTACTATTATTTCAAACAAAGAAAAAAAGTTAGAACTGCATTATGAGAAATCTGAAGTAACTAGCATTAGGATATATCTAGCGTAGAAGACATATTTATCGTCTCTAAAATGTGTGACCAGATTTGACACTTTCCTGAGATACCATCTAACAAGCGAAAGAAAGTCTAAAAATTGAATCAAAAAGTCAAATCACAGAGCCCTCAAACTAGTGAAACAAAGACCAGAAAGATCTCCACCCATTAATCAACTTGAATTACACATGTTAGTTATTGACAACGAAGTTGAGATACTAGGACATCTGAATAAACAGAAAAGATGTATTGGAACTCCGGCTGATTTTTTAGTCATCAGCAAGATGGAACTGTAAAATGTTGCAATGAATCTATGTTTTCCGGATACAAAATGGGTCATATGGTTGATCAACAAAATGATGCTATGGGTTCTTTAATTTGTCAATTATTTGACACGCACTATTCTTCAGAATTGGCTGTCCACTCAAAAAACGGAAACATGATCAGGGCATCATCACAATGAACTGCGGTTTATTCGTGGAGGCTGACGCCAAGTTGCATAGGAGAATCTAAGACTTTTAAGGATAATTTGGAAAACAAAAAACCTCACAAACTGTAACTAAAACTTGGAAAT
Organism: Turnera subulata; assembly: GCA_028386065.3. Taxonomy (NCBI): domain Eukaryota; kingdom Viridiplantae; phylum Streptophyta; class Magnoliopsida; order Malpighiales; family Passifloraceae; genus Turnera; species Turnera subulata. The sequence goes on from JAKUCV010006336.1 coordinate 68,361, forward strand.
ACAACATATCTGTAAGTGTACAATCTGTAACTTGACCAAAAAGTTGATAAAAACCTTAAAACAGTGCCATCAGCTTGCTAACAGAGGTAGTAAGAAGTAGAGTGCAGAAACAAAAACACACAAAAAAAAAGTTTCCTAAATCAAAAATTTTGACATAAGATTATGTATAATAAGGTGAAGAGAACTCTAAAGAAGCAAGAGGAAATCCTAATATAATAAAATTATGATAAATGACAAAGACAGCATACTCTTAACAACACAAAAGTATATAAATAAACAGAAAGCCATATGATTCTCTAGAGAATTTTTAGCCAAGAAAAGGAGGAAAAAAAGAGTGAAAAAAGAAAGACAAAAGAACCACGGTCATGAAGCAGAACCACATCAAATATCAATAGAAGGAAGAGCACTTGGAAACAGCCATATGAGATGGTCAATTAGTCACATTTACAGAGAAAACAATGGATAGAGTCTAATAGTTTATCAGCTTCTCTTCATGCTGCAGAAGCAATAGAAATGATGAATCATAAACTTAGAGAGATGTCAAGTTTGCAGATCATCCCGATTTTGAAACCCTTACAATCATGCATGAAAGTATCGCAGAGATCTAAAGCTAGAAATCAGCAAAATTATTGAAAGAGTTAGAAGATTGAGAGGGACAGGAAGGACAAAAGATAAAATCTGATTCGGCAATGCAGCTGCATTGTTAAGGACCACATTGGTGAAAAGAAATGACTTACTGCAATTGTTGCTATCTGGCTACGGTCTCCCCACTCAGCTAGAAAGGTTAAAATAAATGCCTGCATGGCAAACAAATAATAGTTCAACTAGCTTATCAGAGAGCCAAAACAGCTGTCTAGAGCTCAAACATGTAAAGGAAAAAATACAAGTAAATAAAATGCTAACACCTAAAAGATGCATACCTCTAAGAATATGGGGGTGCAAAATCTTGAAAAGAAACGACGGAAGGATGTTTTTCCTTGCGCAGACTCAAGTTTTTCTTCTACCTGGATACATGACGTGCAACTTCAAGATAAAAACTCTGGCCAAGTCAATGAAGAAAGGTAGAGGATACAACCAAATATCAACTTGTTATTTGAAAGCTATCTAAAGAAGACTTCAGAATAGCAATCAAGTACTAGCAGCATCAAGTTAATATAGCCATCTCAATTATGTCCATCCATTAACAAATACAGTGAGTTCAGACTCCAAAGCACTCTCGAGAGAGAAAAGTACGTGACATAAAAATGGTCTGTGATACAAAACATAAGTATAGGCCACAAATTTCAAGATGTTCAGTACTCTCACAGCACCTCGCCTGGTCCAACCATGCATAATGGTGTAAGAATGATAAAAAGCCCTCACCTACATTAGCATGTTGTCCATCAAAGCATAGAAGAAAGACACTAGCAAAAAAGAAGGGGAAGAAAACTACACCACAACGAAATCAGCAATAAAGACAAAAATGCAAAATGCTAAAACTGTGAAATTGTCTCTTCTGGATCTCACTCTTCTGTTTGAACTACAAGCTAAAACTTGAACAAAGTAATAGTGGCATTTACCCGTGAGCAAAGATCATGCATGGAAGCACAATTGAAATCAATATATAGCAAATAAATCTGGCAAAGCATGAACTGCAGAAAATAGTGGAAATGAGAAAAGAGAACTATACTTCTTCCATTTCTTTTTTCTGAGATGATTTAGAATCCGATTTCCAGGCAATGTAGAGCAACCGAAGGCCAAAAAAAGCATAAAGAACTGTAGCAGCACTGTTTGTGTGCTTCCTTGATATGAGATTAGGCACAATTCTACCAAGTCCGGTGGAGAGTACCTTGATTGTGAGACATGAAAATAAGGAAGTAACTAAAAGCAAAAAAAAAAAAAAGGAAAAGAATGGCATAAAAAATAGTGGTAGTAGTAGTAGTAATGGGAGGAGGATGAGGAAAAGACTCACTGTCATTACAAAAAGGGCAGCAAGAGCGCCAGATAGCACAATGGATTTAGGATGGCGCATAGCCATTAGAGCTGCTATTATGAAAGTCTCATCTCCAATCTATAACAATAATAATAACATTTTAAGCTAAAAAATCGAAAAAAAAGGAAGTAAAGCAAATGAAGATTAAAAAAAAAACAAAACTAAAAATAATAAGTATATGACCTCGCTGACGATAATCATAGAGAAGCTGGCAAAGAAAGCGTCAAAAAGGCCGAGTCCCGAATCCAAATGAACAGCGCCATCGAGGAGCGCACCGTCAGCCTCCGCGTCACCGGTGGTGATGGTGGTGGTGATCTGATTGATACATCATAAATTTACATATAAAACGAAAGAGAGAGAGGGGGGGGGGGGGGGGGGGGGGGGGGGGGGGGGGGGGGGGGGGGGGGGGGGGGGGGGGGGTTTGGGGTTGGAGTACAATTAATAATTTAATTTCACTAAACCAGAAAAGAAGGAGGTAAAAGGGGGGATCACCATGCCGCGACGGCCGAGAGCGGAGTTAGTGGAGGAGGAGATCGACGCCTCATCCTCCACCTCCACCTCCTCCGGGACAGCAGAGGCGATCGGAGAGAGGGACAATAATAACAATAACGCTCCTAAGGCGACCACCACCACCAGTTTGGTTGCATTCTTCTTCATTTGGATGGATTCTTCCCGATAACCGCCGCAGAGAGGAGGAGGAGGAGGAGAGCGGTGGATCTTCTTCTTTTACAAGTAGATGATTCCGCCGCTACTTGGTAGATCACAATTTTTTTTTTTTGTTCTTTTACATTCGAAGAAATTTAGTAGATCTGATCTGATCTGGGGGAAAGACGGATTTCGTATTTCTTTATTCTTTTTTCTTTCTTTCTAGGTGATTGCCTGCCTGCCTGCAAACACGCTTACTCAACTTACTTCTACAATTAATGTTCAAAAAATAAATAAATAAAAACATTAAAATTCTTGTTTTATATAAAATTGTGGAAGATTTTCACTATTTGCTGGAATAATATAAATTTGATCAAACTTGATCAAGGTAATAATACAACTTTGGTAATAATAATACACTTTTGATAATAATATGTAGAAGAGAATAATAAATTTAGATGGAGGGAGATTGGAAGAGAAGTGTATAGAATGAGAAGAGAGTGAAGTTTATGGTGGGTTGTAAGTGTATGAAAGTGAAGGAATGAAGGGATATTTATAGTTGGAAATGGGAGGATAAAAACAAATAAGTATGATTAATTTAAAAGGATAAAACCAAAGGGATGTTAGGTAAAGGAAGATGATATTAGGATTAGGACAAATGGAATTATAGAGGGTAATTAACCAAAGAGATAATTCCAAGTAGAAGTTTAGTGTATGGGTAAAGTATTTACCGGGGGCAAATTTGGGTATGGTAAAAATGAGTTTTACTGGATGGTAACAATGACATTCACCATAATTTATTTATAACACTTTCCCTTGAATATCATTGCACCTTAGATAGAATACGCTTAGGAAGTACTGCCTCGTTAAAAACCTTACCAAGAAAAACCCAGTGGGACAAAAACTTGGTGAAGAAAAAAAGAGTGCAGTGCGTATTCTACTCCCCCTGATTTTGGCATCCCTTAATATCTCGAATCCTCCATAAACCAATCCTCTTCATCAATTCTTCAAAAGTTGTAGCAGGAACTGATTTTGTAAATAAATCTACCAGATGTCACTTGAATGATTCTTGATGTATCATCCCTTCAATTGGGTAATGCAGCTAGCATTATCTTCATAAATCGTCGTTGGAACATCTTCCTCGCTAACTAATCCATATGAATCTTGACTATGCTGCATCATCGATCTTAGCCAAGCACATTCTCGGCTAACTTCATGTATGAACACAATTTCTCCATTATTTGAAGAGGCAACAACGATATTTTGTTTTCTGGTCACAATGATACTTGATGTATCTGTCTGTGCTTTATGTGGATCAAATAAAAGACCTTCATCTGCAAAACAACTAGATGCACTTTGGCCTCATAATTCTATATACCAAGATAATAGAATATGTATTTACATATTATATTCCAATATAAATACGTTAGAGCAAAATTATCTTTTACAAATAAATTTATAGCAAAAGCTTCAGGCTTTATGTTACTAGCAAGATAAATTGCGTTTAGATAGGGTACTTCAGGACCAATCTAATTCTTTATGAGATTTTTCATCATAGCACGTTATTTGGAAGCTTCTCCAGGAGTTCCAATAATATTTAAATTACAAAAACACATATGAATTATCAACATAAGCAAAAATAAATTCATGCACATACTTTATACTATGCGCACTCAAATTGGTTTAAACCATCAATTTAACTTAATTTTGTATATTCCCGGGAATTAGTTGCTTCAAGCAACTTGAATCCTTCAGGGATTCTCTTATATATGTCATGATATATGGATCCATAGAAATATGGGCTGTAAGGGCATCTATTAGATGCGTTTCTAATTTTTCATATTATGCCAGACTTATCAAAAATAATTGCATCCACCACAAGGGAGTATATCTCCTCACAATTAATATCAAGTCGTTTGGGTAAAACCTTGTGCGATAAGCCGTGCTTTGAATTTCTCTATTATGATTTCCTTTTTGCACCAATACCCATTTTTCAATCGACTGGTTCTACACCATCTGGTGTACGGACTACAGGTCCGGAAAATATCTTGCTTCACTTGCGAGTCTAACACGGCCTTAATCATGTTTCTCAATTTGACCAATCATTCTACGCCTACATTGACCACTAGATGTAGGTTCATGATCCTCATTTTATTTAGCGCTATATTATAAATAAAACAAGTATTCCATCGACGGTTATTTCACATCGGTTCCATTTTATTCCTGACACTATAATCGAGATCTCATCATACTCATTTATTTCAGGTACCTGAGTTGCTTCTGGAACTTTATCAATTGTGTCAGAAAAACCTCTTCTGGAGGATATTTAATATGAACCTCTACCGTAGGCCATCTTTGCTAACTGGGGCCATCTTATATCTTTTGCTCTATTCTCTCTATCGAGAATTTTGTTTTCTTTTGGAACAGAGTATATTTTATGCTTCTTGCGTACTTTAAATTCATTTGCTTACTATACTTATTCTTCTGGAACATTAATCTGATCAGGAGCACTTGCAGCTGGTATATAAGATTTGGTCACTTTGTGTGTCTGGCAATTGCATATAAATTTTCTTGCAAATAAATCATCTTTTGAACTTCAGGTTCACACTAATTTGTTTGAGGATCAAAACTAGATATTGATATGTATTTCAATAAACTCTTGATCCAGCTGCTTATTTCCTCCCCCTTATGTTGGGTAAATTCTTTCATCTAATTAATAATCAACATACCCAACATACTCAACATATATTCCCATTCTTCTTTAAAGACCCACTTTACTATGCTGTGGTGGAGCATTATGTACATATACTGTACAATCAACGGTCCAGAGATGGGTTTGTGACCATGAACCAATAAGATGGGGAGATTTTATGATAACTTGTTGGCTTGATGCATACAAGTGATGATGTAAGTAAAATATCATTTTCTCAAACAGTAATATTTCATTAACAATGGTCCTGCAATCAATTGTCAATATTTCCCTAGATCTGTTTGGGTTTATTTCCAATGATATACATTATCCATTGAAGAAATATACCAGTATTATCTAGACATATAGTCTTATCACATAATTAGAGATGTGTACCCACAAGTGGCTTAACCATTAAAATCAGTGCGCACAATGCCAACTTGCATCACACAATAGACCATCTAGTCGATGCATCATACAAATTACCTAGATGGTCAACACGGCGGATTTATCAGTCTGCGTATATGTCCCTGAATTATTCCCAAGCATACTGGTGATTCTAGGCCAACCTCATCTTAGGAAGACCAAACAATCAATTTTCGCAGCAAAAAAACTCATGGAAATTCATTGATTGTAAAAACTTCTGGGTTTTCGATGAATAACCAAATAATTTTCGTGCATCATTATTGAACCAGGATGGCCCATCCGGTCATGCCAAACAATAAATCCATGAACCAACTTCAAGTTGGTGCCAGCTTCAGGCTGCACAAGCTGTGTATTTAAACACTTAAAATTGCTGGCTCCAAGCTAGTGCATTCCAGCTTCTGATTGGATATGTTAAGTTTCATTTACTCAACTGCTAGCTTCAGGCTAGCTATATATGTGCCAATTTTAAGCTTATTTCTGCCACTCATGTCGAAAAAGATCAGAATTATTGAGCAATAATTAAAATAGTGGCAAACTTTTCCAAAAATAAAATCTCGAAGATTGAAAAGCTTTGGAGTTTACTGACAAATAATGCAAAGTTTTTAATTACCAAAAAATCTTCTGGATCTTTTCGGAGACAGAAAAAGAGTCCACATTTGAAAAACTGACACCTAGCTGTCTAATCTCATACTATAAGAAGGGGAGGCGGTTGAGACAGGAAGATGAAGAAAACTCAGAAAATTCAACATGACAAGAAAAATGCCTTCCCCAACTACTGTTTTCTTTGTTGAGGATGCCTCTCGGGGAAGAAGGAATAGGTTAGCTTATAGCATGGTGAATGAGCAGCAAGAGGAATTACCAAATGATCTGGCGAGAATTCCTCGTTTAGTGTTTGTTGATGAACTTTATTCATCTAGGTTCTTTGTAACTCCTATGGAAGAAACATTCTTCCTAGAGGACCAAAGCAGTCTAAGGGCTTCCTTTTATAGCTTGGCTAACTCTATTATTTTTTTCATATCTAATAGACTGCAGGAATATCAGCTAGAGCCTTCATGTCAAATTTTAAATCAAAGCAGTTATTATCAGGTTTCCATGATGGCTCGGAGCGTCCCAAGGGTAACTGGGTTACCACCTACATGGCCTAAGGTACGACTTCTACTATGGAATTGCAGGGGTGTAGCAAGAAGGTCCCAAGATTTTGTGCGTACCTTAAGGAATCTGAAGAATCAGTACAAGCCCAACATGGTACTGATTACTGAGACTTTGTGGCAAGCAGGAGAAAATCATGGTGTAATCCCACTCCGTTTTCCTGCAACGAATCGGTTTGAGATACATGGAGAAAACAACATAGGTGGTATGTGGTTCTCCTAGAACGACAATGTTAGGGTCAACATCAACAACGAGGCTCAGAGTTTTAGAGTCAATGTTGTACCCAACAGATAAATATCTGTATAAACTTATGTATGAGGACAATTCCTCTTTGAATGTTCTCCAGTTATGGATCCATTATGCAATAATAATATGCATATTTACCCTTTGCCATTAAAACCTCATCCAGGGCCATAAGCACAATTAATTATACTGTCTTATTCGCTTCAGGGAATAGAGTAGAGTCAATTCAACGGGATCCATAATAATCTCTTTTATTACTATAAATGGGGGTTTTTGTACTCTTCAAGAGTATTAGCTCTTCCAGAGCATAAATATATGATCTTCTAGATCATAGTAAAGCATGCGTTCTTCAGGAACATATTCGAACTTATGCTCTTCTGGAGCGTATTAAATTTTTTTTATTTCGAGATTGTACTATCACATGTTATGTGAAATAGTTGACATCCACACATATAATTCTCCCCTTTGGATGTCAACTTGCATTGTCTTCAAGACAAATGCCTGAGCCATTATTCTAAAAACGATGACAAAATGCTGTAAAGTAAATAAAATAAAATAAAATAGCATATAATAATAAAACTGAAACATAAATTAAAATTATTCAATATATACTGGCTTGCACCTTTAGGGTAAGCAAGATAATAACAGTATCCATCATCTGATGGTCATACAATATCCACCTTCTGGTGGTTATAAAACATCTTTCTTCAATTTTTCTCAAATATCTACAGGATCTTTTGGCAATAAGACATCCAGTCTTTGCTGTATATTCGCTTTTTATTGCGTCTGCCAGACAATTTGCATTTAAAATGCATTCAATGTCCATAACAAATTTCTTCCGGAAATTTTAAGGGCCTTCAATTAACATAATTCCAAAATTTAAATAAATAAAAGACTTAATTAAAAAAATAAATAAACATGGGCCTTTTATATATTAGCCCAGTCAAAAATAAATAACCGAAAATTAAATACGATGGGCCTTATATGAGCCCAAGAATAACGTAAATGAAATTAAAGCGAGAATTAAATGCAATGGGCCTTGTACGAGCCCAATCAAAATGTAAATGAAAACGAAAAATTAAATATAATGGCCTTTTCGTAGCCCAATAAATAACCTAAAATTAAAGGCAATGGGCCTTTTATGAGCCCATTTGTAATTTAAATAAAGGCATAAACATAAATTAAATACAAGCATAATAATAGATATAATATACACCTACTCGATAAATCTTTCGGCAATAATAATGGCATAATAATAAAGAATATATAATATATATATGCTTACTCGATAAATCTTTGAGCAATAATAATAGCATAATAATAAAGAATATATAACATATATAGAAAGGATGAAAGTAGTAATAAGAAAAGTTTTAGAAATAAATACCTTAATAAAGTAGAGACTCGTGCTGATAACGTGTTATAAAATTGTGGAAGATTTTCACTATTTGATGGAATAATACAAACTTGATCAAACTTGATCAAGGTAATATTATAACTTTGGTAATAATAATACACTTTTGATAATAATATGTAGAAGAGAATAATAAATTTAGATGGAGGGAGATTGGAAGAGAAGTGTATGGAATGAGAAGAGAGTGAAGTTTATGGTGGGTTGTAAGTGTATGAAAGTGAAGGAATGAAGGGATATTTATAGTTACAAATGGGAGGATAAAAACAAATAAGTATGATTAATTTAAAAGGATAAAATCAAAGGAATGTTAGGTAAAGGAATATGATATTAGGATTAGGACAAATGGAATTATGGAGGGTAATTAGCCAAAGAGATAATTCCAAGTAGAAGTTTGGTTTATGGGTAAAGTATTTACCGGGGGTAAATTCGGGTATGGTAAAAATGAGTTTTACTGGATGGTAACAATGACATTCACCATAATTTATTTATAACATTTTTTGTTTTTTTATTCGTAATGATGGGAGGTTTCTTCACCAAAAGAAGAGATTGTCAAATTTGACGTTTGTTTTTGAGAGTATGGTGTGACGGAATCCCACATCGAAAAGGAAGGGGAAGGTCTTGGGCCATATATACAGGGGTGCTGCACACCCCACTAGGTTGACCTTTTGGGGAGAGGGTAATGACCCCATGACAAGTGGTAGCGGAGCCGACCCGACCCAACTCCGATGCCACGCCAAGCGCTCCGTGGGGACGGGGTAGGCAGGGTGCCCGGTCGACGACGAGGGCGTCCTCAGATTCGGTGGGGGAGAATGTGACGGAATCCCACATCGGAAAGGAAGGGGAAGGTCTTGGGCCATATATACAGGGGTGCTGCACACCCCATTAGGTTGACCTTTTGGGGAGAGGGTAATGACCCCATGACAATAGTGGCATTTTAGAGCCTAAGTTGATATATTTGAATTTTTATCATTATAAACCTGATTAATGGATGATCCTAGGGATGGCAATCGGTCGGGGTCCTCGCGGGGGAAGGTTCCCACTCCCGCCCCCGTCTCCGAAATGTTCCCCCCCCCCCCCCCCCCCCCCCCCCCCCCCCCCCCCCCCCCCCCCCCCCCCCCCCCCCCCCCCCCCCCCCCATCCCATATTCTCCTGATACTATATTGAGGCTAAAAATTAGGCCCAATAAACAACGCCCAGTGAAAATAAGCCCAAGAGAAGAACTGAATTGTTTGTGAAAAAACCAACATATAATAATATGTACCAAGCCCATAATATAAGAGGGACTTGTTGTATGAAAAAGACAAGTTCAATAGATTCATTAAAAAAATATCTTTCTTCTTTTAAGCTCTCACGCTCTCAGCTTATTTTCGGGCCCCTGGCCTTTGTTAATTTTTATATCATTGGTACCGTTGCCGGGAAAGTGAGAACGACGCAGCACATATGACCACTAAGAGAAAAATAAGGTTTCAAAATGAAGACCCTCGAGTGCAACAAGAGTGGTCTTCTCCTTACAATTTTTCTTCCCTAGAGTATGGAGGCATGGAGGACACAGATCAGATCCAAGAAACCTCTGATGACGAGATGCTTGCTGACCTACAAGGCTGGCTAGAGCAGCTGTTAGAAGAGACTAAGGCGGCGAGAAGAGCAGGCCGACGAGGAGGGGCGCGTCGCAGAGCCCGTGCATCTAGAGGGGACAAAGGAAAGAGGCCCATGACGGATGAAAGCATGCAACAATAAGACTCAGATTCGTCCTAAGAAGAGGAAGATAAAAGAAGGAGACCCGTTTCAGTCTAAGCGCTTCGAGGAGCTCAAATGGAAACATGGTGTGATCATGAGGAAGCAAGACCTACGACCCCGCAAAAAGGATTGCAGTGTCCCCTGACCATGCAGCTGATGGAGAAGCCTTGCTAGGACCTCAAAATGCCTCAGCTGGACCCATATGATGGAGAAATTGATCCGTATGTGCACATATCTCACGTGAGGACCACCTTGGAGATGCAAACCACGGATGACGGAATAAAGAGTAGGATGCTAGTCTCAACATTTATGGGAAACGCCAAAGCCTGGTACAATCGACTTCCACCTGGATCAACAACCTCGTTTATGGATCTAGCTTACAACCTGGCAAATAGGTTCCATGCGAGTGTTTTGCACCGAAGAGAAAGTGCTCACCTTTTCAACACAAGGCAGATGGAGGGCGAGACGTTGAGGAGCTACCTGACCAGGTTCAACAAGGAAACCTTGGAGATAGGGGACTTTAATATGGGATTCATAGCAGTGGCCATAAAAAGGGGTTGCCAAATAAAAAACTTCAACAAATCCTTGGCAAAGAAATCACCAGCCGTCATGACCCAATTAATGGATAGAGCGGAAAAAAATACATAGCAAGACAATAAGTTTTGGGCAGCCAAGTCAGAAAATTCCACCAGTAGTGGAAAGAGAAGGAGGGAAACCGAAGTGAAGGACTAAAAAGGGACAAAAAGAAGGGAAGAGGAAGGTGTGGACCCAATACAGTATACCCCCCTCAACACTACAAAGGCTCATATCCTTGTTGTTTTAGAGAAACAGGAATACCCAAAAATAAGGCAGCCCAAACCCTTGAAGCCTAATTCGAAAAGAAAGAACATGAATTTGTATTGTAGTTTTCATCGAGATCAAGGACACGACATCGAGGAGTACATACACTTAAAACGGGAAGTGGAAAGATTGATTAAAGAGGGACACTTGAAATAGTTCCTGGCCGAGGTCAACAAAAAGGAGAGATAGAGGCAACTTCTACTCCCAAGACCTAACCCAAACAGGGAACCGAGGAAGAATCAATGTAATAGAAGGAGGAAACCTTGCAACAAAGGAAAAACTAAAGGCCATTGTGGGCGATTGACTGCAAATAGCCGCCGATGGGGAAGGGGAGGAACCCTTAACATTCAATCGACATGATGGAGAGGGAATCAAAATGCCACATGAGGATGCAATGATAATCGAAGACGTAGTAGAGGATTACAAGATACAAAGGATGTTGGTTGACACAGGCAGTGTTTTTAACATCATTACACCGAGGGTCCTGGAATAGCTTGGTATAGATGAGGACCGGATCCAAAGAACCAAAATCATTTTGTACGGAGAAGGAAGAAAGAGGTCGCCCGTAAGAGGAAGCATCCGATTGGTATTGAATATGGGACAAAGGCCCAAGTGGAGGGTTGAGGAACAGGAATTCATTATTTGTGAAACGGTAACAACGTATAACCTAATACTTGGAAGAAATTTCTTGGCGGACTTAGTTTTCAACAAGGGTAGGTGTGGAAATTGTGAAAGGAGATCAAAATTTGGCTAGGAGACTCAATGCTTTGGATCTAGTAAGAATACCATTGGACAACGTTCGCGAGGTACAGGTACTGACGGGAAGAGTAGCAGCTTTGAAGAGATTTGTCTCAAAATCAGCGAAAAAATGTTGGCCATTCTTTCAGACATTGCGGAAGGTGAAAGACTTTGTATGGACGGAAGAATGCAAAGAGGCCTTTTGGAGAGTTAAAGGAACACCTGGAGACGACACCAATCTTGAAAAGTGCAAAACTAGTAGAGACACTATTCCTGTACCTAGGAATCACTGACCAAACTGTAAGCTCAGTGTTGGTAAAAGAGGCTAATAGGAAGCAAAGCCCGGTTTATTATGCTAGCCAGGTCTTACAAGGAGCGGAAATCAGGTACTCGAAAGTGGAGAAAACAACTTATGCTGTGATAATAACAGCAAGGAAAATGAAGCAATATTTTCAGAGACATCAAGTCATTGTTCTAACAGATCAACCCCTCAAATAAATTTTTCACAAGCTTGAGACGACAGTAAGACTAGCGAAATAGAGCATTGAATTGAGTACGTAATAGAATACAGACCCTAAACGACAATGAAAGACCAAGCCCTTGCTGACTTCATTGCGGAAGGTACATTCCATGAGGCATTCCAAGAACCCCCGTCAAAGAAAAATTCGGTGAAAGGAAAATGGGAACTGTATGTGGATGGGGCATCCAACCATGACATGAAAAAATTGAGAGAGTAAATGAAAATTGTATTGCTCCCTTCAATTTGCCATTGATTTGTACATAAGTTGGACTCAATATATATAGAGCCAAAAAACACTGTTATTTACTTTATGGGCAAGTTTTAGTGGCCCCACTTTTCCTTGATTTAAGAAGCTGTCTTGGCTTCTTGAGCAAGTCATGCTTGAGAAGCTGGATGCCACGAGGTTCCCGCTTTGAGCTGCTGTGGAGCTTCCTTGGGGGAGCCATAGGGAGGGTACCTCCGAGCTAGTACGGGATGCCCATATTGGGCTTCCACTTTGGACATATGTGAGTGTAAGCTGTAAATCAAGATGGACTGGTCATTATTCGGCCTTCTTAAATTGGACAATCAGGCTTTGTAGATCATGGGCTCAAGCTTATTGGGCTTAGGAGTATTTCTGGCCATATCACTTAGCCCCCTAAATGGTTGAACTTGGTACAAGTTTGAGCATTTAAGTATCTATGGCCCTTTGGATGTTACCGTATTCATGGAATAGGCTTTAAGGGAGACTGTCCTGTTAAAAACCTTATCAGGAAAAACCCGATGGGATAAAAACCCGATGAAGGAAAAAAGAGAGCAGTGTAAAGAATGTTTTAAGGGTGCTGTATGGTCTATGCTTTCTTAAAAAAATATCAAATGTTGATGTGGAAAGCATATTGGTGAGCTTTGGAGTGCCTTCTCTAACAGGGGGGCCTAAGTCGGATGCTGTAATTCGATCCGAGATATATGTACCCCTTTTCAGCTGCCTGAGCAGGTACCAATTTTGTTCCTATAAAAGGTATGTATTCTCCCATCATTTTCTCTCGTGTCAACGTGTTGTCTCCTTACATCCTGTAGATGCCTTACTAAAAGATGGATATTTTTGCTTTTGAAGGGCCCATTTGAGAGAGGAGCGGCCTTTTGGGTGCCAGAGGGCTATCTGACATCCCTCATTAGGTGATTCTAAGAAAGGCATATGTAAAAACATTGGCCACTCTGAATGGTATTTGGGAAGATATTTCGTCATCTTCGGTGGGATTCGAACTTCCTGGTTGAAACCTTTGGGAAGCTTTCCCATTACAAGCCCCCAGTACTTAGGGTGACCGTTTGGGATTCCCGAGCTTCCTAACATTGGATATGGCCATGGGTTTCGAGTGGAGACATGACATAGATCATTCTTCATGATCCTTAAGGAACCAAATGCCTTGTATGAGTTTTTGGTGAGGATTTTTCTTGAAGAGCAGCCATCTCCCACTAAGCATTCTGCGAGTGGTGGTTGCTTAATATTTGTTCGCATGCTGAGTGTGTGATTATAAGGAACTTTTCTTGACCCTTGTCTAGAACCTTCGTAGGGTTTTGGTTTTTGAATCATTTTATAGGTGGCCTTCATTGAGCACCTCATATCCAACGTTTTGGGACCTCCAAAGGGTCTTTGTTTTGAACCACTCAATAAGTCATCTTTATTGGGCACCCTTTGGCCTTCATTTTGGGACCTTCCGTGGCTCCTTACTTTGAGCCACTGGATGGGTTATCTTTGTCAGGCACCTGCTGGCCTTCATTTTGGGACCTCCATGAGGTTTTTGTCCCTCAATAGGATCTTTATTGAGAACCACTCCACGGGTTATCTACATTGGGCACCTGCTGGCCTATTTTTTGGAACCTCTACGGCTCCTTACTTTGAACAACTCGATGGGTTATCTTTGTCAGACACCTGCTGGCCTTCGTTTTGGGACCTCCATAAGGTCTTTGCTTTGAACCACTAGATGGGTTATCTTTGTCAGAAACCTGCTGGCCTTCGTTTTGGGACCTCCATGAGGTCTTTGCTTTGAACCACTCGATGGGTTATCTTTGTCAGGCACCTGCTGGCCTTCGTTTTGGGACCTCCATGAGGTTTTTGCTTTCAACCTCTCGATGGGTTATCTTAGTTAGGTGCCTATTGGTCTTCATTTTAGGAACCTCCATGGGTCCATGCTTTGAACCACTTGATGGATTATTTTTGTTAGGCATCTCATGGATGGGTTTCCCCTGGTTTCGCATGCTTCCATTTGATTATTTTCTCTTTGTCTTTCACGGCGTTGGACTGATCTGACTTGTTTGTTTTTGTACAGATCTCACGCTTGAAGACGACGAGGAGGCCACAACATCGAGTGAGATTGCTAGGAGTGGCCGTGCTCAGGGTTCTAGCATGAGTCAGAGCGCTGCCTTGGCGGACCTTCGGGACTGTGTTTTCAAGAGGAAGGCGTCCCCGGAACCTAAGGGTATGTCCTCTAAGGTTCCCTGTTCAGCTCCCCAGGAGTCTCAGCATTCTGGAAAAGCCAGTAGGAGGGCGGCGGACCCGATTCCTCGTTGTTCCGCAAGGAGGAGTGATAAGGAGAGGGACTCTCCTCCTCGTACCAAAGGAGCGGCCGTGGTTGACCATCCCATATCTTTTTCGGATGCTAATGAGTCAGAACTCTCGGCTCTGTGACATTTTATGTGACCAATTCGACTCTCGAAGTGGGTATCATGTAATGAACAACGTGGCAAACAGGTACCTATATGGATCATCCTCCGCAGAGAGATTTAGTGAGGAAGACTTGAGGAAGGCCAGGGTGGCGCTGGCCTCTGAGTCTTGGAAGGTACCCTGCCCACCCGTAGTTGTGTTTATTACTTTGTTGTTTTTTTTTTCGTAGTGGGTGTCTTACCGGGTTTTGCAATTTTCAGTCATTCCTTAAACTCCAAGTATGGTGACATTGCGTCGCCATCTTTTTTCGTGAAAACGAAGAATCGGAGTAGAAGATTGCGGTACTGCAAGAGGAAAGGGACCGCTATAGGGCCTAATTTGACAAGTACTTCTCCCTCTATTTGGACTTTGTCAAGGTAGGAAACCCTCAGTCCCTTTGCCAAGATTTGGGAAAGAGAGAGGAAGAAGAATGCTGCTCTCAACGTGGAGATTGTCGCTTTGAAAGTGCAAGTGGATGCTACTGTGGTGCTGACCCGAAATTGTTTGAGTAAATTGGCAGAGAAACATCGCAAGGGTGTTCTGGCTAGGTACCATGGTGCGAATGTCTCATTCCTATCTACTACTCTAGACCTTGCTTCTGGGAGGAACAAATCGTTGATGATGTGGAGGAGCATCCGACTGATCTTGCTGCAGAGGGACTGGAGATTCCAGCCAGTGAGCATCAGCCTCAGCTTCTGCAGTTGGTGCTCGACCAAGTGGGACCTCCTTAGTGGAGGGTGATGCTTAGTGCCTCCTTGGGCCTATCTATCTGGCCTCTCCTTTGTGTTTTGTAACAGTATAGATCTTTTCATCAAGGTTCCAGACTTCCCCGGCCTATTTTTGTATTCTATGATAGGCTAGGATGATTAACTTAGCATGTAATCCTTATGTGTAGGACTGTTGCGTACTCCCGCATAATATGTATGGGGCAACTCTTGCCTTTATCTCATGATGGAAACTATCATTGCTTTATTATGCATTTCTATTCCATGTATGATGATATTTGAGAACTCGTTTGTGTGAGTCAAAATGGTAGTAGCACTTGATAGGCTTGACGTAGTTTAGTTGACCCTTCGTTTGGGTGCAACCTCTTACGGGTCGTTCTTTGTCGTTGGGGTACCTCTTGACAATTAAGGCTCCCCGTTGTGTTTTGCATAAGGGGTCGTTTGCATTCGAAGCATGTTGTTAAGGTAGCCCCTGTCTCATTGTTGAGAGGCTTTTTATCCGCTTGGGGAACTTTGTTGTGGAGGATTTCTGCTTCCTACAAGTATCCTCTTTTGGGTTTGTCGCCTCTGTCTCTTGATTAGCATAGAGGCAGTTTTGTAGGATTTAATGGAGGTCCTGAGGTTGGCGGGTACCCTTCTCCTGGGTTCGTTGCCCTGGTCCTCTTGAAGGGACCAAAAGTATTTCTTGTAGGATCTTATGACGTCTTGGCTTCGTTGGCACCTTTCTTCGAGGTGTTTGTTCCTGTTTGCGATCCTTTAGATGCACGGACCTTGCCTTGCCCTTCGATTAGGATGGTAATGAGTTTGCGCCTTCTCGCATTTGTAAGTACCCTTTTTGGGTATGGGATCCTGTTGGAGGATGAACCCCTGCTTGTGCCTTCTGTGTGTGCGAGGTTCCTCTAAGAGATAAACCTCTTTCTTTTGGTGTCCCATTAAGAGGTGGATAGCCTTGGGTGTTCCTTAGAGGATGTCCCGTCTCGCGAGGTCCTATTAGGAGATGAACGTTGTGTGTAGGTGCCCGGTTAAGAGATAAACGTCGGGTGTAGGTGCCCCGTTATGGGATGGGCAGCCTTGGGTGTTCCTTAGAGGATGTCCCGTCTCGTGAGGTCCCGTTGAAAGATGAACCTCAGATGTAGGTGCCCCATTAAAAGATGGGCAGCCTTGGGTGTTCCTTAAAGGGTGTCCTGTTTGATGAGGTCCCGTTAAGAGATAAACCTCGGGTGTAGGTGCCCCGTCAGGAGATGGGCAGCTTTGGGTGTTCCTTAGAGGAAGTCCCATCTCGTGAGGTCCCGTTAAGCGATGAACCTCGGGTGCAAGTGCCCCGTTAAGAGATGGCAGCCTTGGGTGTTCCTTAGAGGATGTCCCATCTCGTGAGGTCCCGTTAAAAGATGAACCTCAGATGTAGGTGCCCTGTTATGAGATGGGCTACCGTAGGTGTTCCTTAGAGGATGTCCTATTTGATGAGGTCCCGTTAAGAGATAAACCTCGGGTGTAAGTGCCCCATTAGGAGATGGGATCCCATATGATAGTGGTCTGTGAGAAGCCCTGTTGAAAGACGAGCATCCCCTATGATAGTGGTCTGTGAGGAGCCCTGTGAAGAGATGAGCATCCCCTGTGATAGTGGTCGTTGAGATCCAAGCATCAGAAATGATCTCAGGTCCATCCAATTTAATCAAAGAGATACAAGATGGAGATATTATGAATCTTGGCGATCTTTTATGCATATGTGACTCAACAAAATCAATGGCACCCTATCCTTAAGATGCGCCATTTTAGGAATAGAATTTGGAGGATATGCATCTGTGAGCTTCTTTTGTTGATGATTACGAGCCCCCAGTGAGATTCCACACTTGGGGTGTTCAATTATTACATTGTAGGGTCGTAGGGAAGGTTCTCTTTTGAAAGGTTTCTTATCCTTGGGGGACCGCGGGCCGCTCATTTTTTATGTGTTTGATTGTCACTCTCAGTCGAGGGTTTTTTGCGTGATAAGAATATATTTTTGGTATTTTCTCCATTTGGCATCCAGAAGCCGGTTTGGATCCACTTTAGGTGCTTCAAGTGAATCATTAGTGGCTAGGAGGTTGAACCATAAAGCAATAACAAATATGGTTTCCTCAAGGCACCTTCGATGGCCGTCTACGCATTGGGTTCCATGGGAAGGGAGACCTGGTATACTAAGGGGATCCATGGGATGTGAGGCTTGCTAAAAGGGTCCGTGCTTCTTATAGGACCTCTAAATTAGCTCTTTTAATGTGCCTTCAGCAAAGAGATTTAGAAGATCTTGTGTGTTGATTGCTTTCCCCAACTTGTGGTTGTGTTTGTATAGGATTTACTTTAAAGAAAAGTTGATTAGGACTTCAAGAGAATTTGGGAAGGCCCTCCCCATTCGATCATATAGATCTCTGGAGGGTCCGGATTTGGTAGTCCCTATTAAGGAGGGTCCTTTTTTGTTCGTTCCTATGTGCTTGAATTGTCGTAGGGGTAGCCTTTGAGGCTCATCAGGTGTCAATATGAAAGTCTCAGCAAAACTCAAGAGAGTATGTCGGACTGTCCTGACATCATATTTTTCGTGTTTCCTAGCCTCTATCGAAGGCCTTTGGGTTTGATTGTGACTCACCTTTGCGTTTGGTACCCTCAGCAACCATTGGGTTATGTTCAGGCAGGCGGACACCATTGCAGCAAATGTATTTAGCCTGCCTCCCCATGTGTTAGTTGTTTTTGGTTTGGAGGAACCAGAAAAGAGATTGGGAAGCTCTTCTCCCGACCATTCATACGATAAATGCATCTTAGCATTTTTAATCTTCTATTTGCAACATTTGTTGTTAAGTTGGTAGACATAGCCCTTCGAAGATTCCCCTCCACCATTTTGGACATTAAGGAGGTGTGTGTATGTCGTCCTTTTGAGGAAGCAAAGGTCAGGAATCTCTAGGCGAGCATCCTGGCTAGTTATGGAAAGGAGGCTGTGGATCTGCCAGTTATGGGAAGGAAGCTATATATCATAGTAGGAACTGGTCCCAGCAGCCTTACATGACAATATAGAGGATAGTTACTGTCACCTTGCAAAATAACGCCTCTCAGGTAGTTTGCAAGTGCTCTATGGTTTGGATGTGAGTAATGTGCTAGATGGAATTTGGATCCTTCTCATTTGTGTTCAGTTCACGGTTTAGGGTTTCTTCGGTAAACTCTTCAGCTTCCTGCTCCAAATTGAGAGGAGGGCATCCCCAGCTTTGGGATCCTCTAGTTGTGACTTGGTCGAGCTTCTGCATTGTGTGTGAGAATGCTCCAGGTGCTGCTTCAAGGTCCTTTAATAGGTTCCGCTCAAGGCGTATCTCGAGGTGTCAGCTTCTTTGCAATGAGTGGTTCCAGAAGTACAAATCTATTTAGATTTTTGGCTCCTCCTCAAGGGGCCTTCGAAAAGATCCATCGTGTGAACCTAGTAACTTTTTTTAAGGATTCGGGTGCACGATCCTCGTGAATGGGGCTCAAGTAAACTATCCATTGGGGCCTGCTAAGTTGTTGGACCCCTCGTGAGTGTTGCCCACTAATAATAAGTCAGCAGGTTCCCTTTATTTTTGTTTTGAATTTTTTTTATTTTTTTTACGGGTTTCAAAACCCGGTTGCTCAGTACACCATCCACCGTTGGTTTCAACTTCAGGGAGACGGTGAGGGGGGCGCGGCTACCGACGGTGATAGGAGAACATGCAATGACCCTCATGAGCAATGCCAGGCATGACACTGACAGCGGTTTTGGCTTCGTTGTACACGCATCCCAAGACTGGTTTCCAAAGATCTCAAGGGGGTGGTGAATCCAGGTACGGATTCGACCAGATCGAGGCAGGCCCGCTACGTTCTTATCGTCTCTGACGAGGCGGCACCCGCAAGTGGTGACGGTCGTAATCAACGGCTTCGTTGCGGAGCTCACCCACTCAGCGTCGGGGCGCGACTTGGAGGATCCTGACTCCGGCGGTGTAAATCTCCCTTCGGCGGCAAGTGTAGATGCTCGCGACAGCTTGTGAGAGGGGCACTAGGTACGGCGATGACCCCGAACCACGACCGGTTGGCTTCGGCGGAGGCGTTTCTGACCAGATCGCATTGGATCTCGTCTAGTCTAATCGGATCTGACCAATTTTGGTGGGAGCCGCACGCGGTGGTGGCATCAATCGAGCTCGTCGGCTCATGACGGTGCAGATCCCGGTGTATCTCGACTGGTGGCGGTGATGCCTCAGCTAGCGAGTCTTGCTCAAGCTCGGAGGCGATTGGTAGAGAGAGGGTCCTCCCTCTTTGTGCTCTCGGCGGTGGCTGGCGGGGCGGCCTATGTTATCTTTTTTAACAGTGTCAACCAATTTAGCTTCTTGCCCCTACAACTGTCTGGAATGGGAGTGGTGACCAGAGTTGGTGTTGGAGGCTCCCTGCTCTGGTGGTATCATCGCAGCGGTGACTAGGATGGGCGGTAGTGGCGTTTCTTCCGGGCGTCCAGAAGTAACGAGCATGCGATGATCGCCTCTGTAGGAGCGACATCATTGGGAGGTTCCTCAGTGGTTACTTGGTTCTTGGCTCCAGCAACGCCACAGGCTTTTTGCCCTTAAGGTTCTCACTCAGAATTGAGGTAGGTAGGGACCCTTATCAAACCAGGTTGTTTGTTGGGTTGTTATGAACAACCATCCTTAGTTGGAACTCTTGCGCTAATGTCACGATCTGGCTAGATTGTAGTCCAACGAGGCCGTGTCGGTGGAAGGCGGTGGTCATTAGGTCACGTCCTGGCCACAGGAAGCACTCGGGTTCCATTTTCTTGGCTGGTTCCCTACAGCTTCCCTTTGTTTTTTCTTTGATTACGTTGATTATTGATTGTTGATACTGTGGATTTTGCTAAATCCAGCTCTGATAGTGTTATCTTCTCGACAGTGCACGCGTCCTCAGGCCATGGTAGTAAAAAAACTCGACACAAGGTTGTTTGGAGGTTGCAGCAGCAATTGGGCCGACAAATTGCTTTTATTTAACTCTTCATGTCTGATTTCAATCCTTGTTTGTTGCTGTGGTTGAACGCACAGGTTCGAGTTGTACGGATCTCGCAGGTCCAGTTCATGTGAGGCATGACTTGTTGTTGTTGATGCTTACAAGCTTCTTTATTGCCTTACTCCACTTAGTTTCGTTGTTGATGAACTCGATTTGTTGATTGGATTGAACTTGTTGATGCATGCTTTCCGGTTGATGGATTGTTCAATTCGGTTGCACCTTCCGTCAAAAGCAATTCTCGCAGGGAACCTCTCGAGCTCCCACTGTGGTCGCCAAATGACATGAAAAAATTGAGAGAGTAAATGAAAATTGTATTGTTCTCTTCAATTTGCCATTGATTTGTACATAAGTTGGACTCAATATATATAGAGCCAAAAAATTCTGTTATTTAATTTGTGGGTAAGTTTTAGTGGCCCCACTTTTCCTTGATTTAAGGAGCTGTCTTGGCTTTTTGAGCAAGTCGTGCTTGGGCAGCTGGACGCCACGAGGTTCCCGCCTTGAGCTGCCGTGGAGCTTCCTTGGGGGAGCCATAGGGAGAGTACCTCCGAGCTAGTATGGGATGCCTATATTGGGCTTCCACTTTGGACATATGTGAGTGTAAGCTGTAAATAAAGATGGACTGGTCATTGTTCGGCCTCCTTCAATTGGACAATCAGGCTTTGTAGATCATGGGCTCAAGCTTATTGGGCTTAGGAGTATTTCTGGCCATATCAAACCAAGTACGATCAGGAGCTGGAGTTGTTTTTGAAAGACCATATGGAGATTACGTCCTTTATGCAATAAAGATGAACTTTCCTACGACCAACAATCAGGTCAAGTATGAAGCCTTACTCGTAGGAGCAAAGTTGGCACGAGAAGTTGGGGCAAGAGATGTGATCATACACACTGATTCTCAACTCGTTATGGGACAGATAGAAGGAACATTCGAAACCAAGGAAGAAAAACTGAAATAGTGTCTTGAGTTGGCGAAGAAGAAAATAAGGAAAATCGAGGAAAAAGAAGGAACAGAAAATAAGGTGCATTCCGAGAGAGGAGAATGACTTGGCGGATAGACTTTCAAAAATATTACTCCAAGAAGAAATGGAGCTCCCACCGCAGGTACTAATAAAGAAAATCTCAACACCAAGTATCGAGGAAACAAAAGTGCCCATCATGCCTATTTCCACTGGGAACTCTTGGATGGACCCATATGTTAAATACCTGGAAAAAGGAACAATCTTGAGGACGAGGCAAAAGCAAAGTTGCTCATTCGAAAAATAGCTAACCATGTTGGGATGGGAAGAATCTTTATAAAATAGGCTTAACCATTCCTTTCTTTAAGTGCTTGAAGGAGGAAGAAGCAAATGAGGTGCTGAAGAAAATCCATCAAGGAGAATGTGTAATGCACATCGGAGCAGGATCTCTCACGCGACAAGTCATCAAAAGCGGGTTGATGCAGCAACAACCCTAGAATTCCACTAGGTTCACCTCTGCAACTAATTGATCCCAAGACCTCCAATCTCCAATCAAACTAGGGTTTAGTATTCCTATTCTTCACCTCCTAAACTCAATGGATTAGGCAACAAATAATGAGGAATACAAGGAGTTGATTAATCACCACAAGTAAAACACTTGATAAGAGAAATCAATCCTAAAGAGTAAAGCCAAGAGAATCCCTCTCTTGTTTT